>OZ022265.1:64655613-64790613 GCA_963978885.1 Nemotelus pantherinus | reverse complement strand
TGGATCGATGAAGGAAACATGTTACTTTCACTAACACCACCAGGGCACTTACAAAATTGCATTTTTCGAATCATCTTGAGCAGAATCCAGGGAGCAGTGAGAAACACCATACAAAAACTAACCGAACCAACATGGAGCACCATTAAAACAGACCTAATATCTACATATGGTGTAACTGAATCCTATAGTAACCTCATAAATCAAGTCCACAGGGTAAGTCATAGTTATGACATAAGTGAAATGTGCAATAAATTAAATAATTTATTAAATAAATTAAATACAAAATATCGCCACCCCACATTCTGAATTTAACCCAATTAGAAATGAAAATTTAATTTTAAACAAGTTCAAATAATTATTACCAGAATACAAAATGTTTTTAATAGAATCTAAAAATTGCCAAACATTGAGTCAAGCTTATAATTTGCTTATCGAATTACAACAAAACTCGTGTCAGCATTCCAATTCTGGAGACAAAAATTATAATAAAAATAAATTCAATAAAAATTTTAATAATACTAAAATAAATACTAACCACCAAGACATAAGCTACCAGAATAATCAAAAATATTATCAGAATCAAAATAATTACAAAAATAATCAAAACCATTATCAAAACCATAAAAATTTCCAAAACAATCATTGCAAAAAACCAATCACAAATATCACAGCAATTATAAAGATAAACCATAACCTATGGAAATTGATCAAACAAATTCCACCCAAACTCGTAAAAGTTATCGAAACCAAAACCCAGAAGCAATGGAAATAAATTTTTCAACAACAGCCTTGGAAATTTGTTACCCATAATCAGTGGCGTGGCGGCCATGGAAGCAAGGGAAGCATTGCTTTCCTTACATTTGGCTGACATAAATTTTCAATTAATGGTTTTTTTTTTTTTTAAAAAATTTCTGAAAACAAATTGTGAACATCTCACACAGCTGATGTGGTAACACCACAGATTGAGAGAGAACAACCAGCGCATGGAAGCAACGTAAAAATTGCATCTACGAGCGTTTATTTGACTCCATATAGACTACATCATGACGTCATTGAACAATATATGATTATACGATCCGTTTGGAAGCAATGAAGAATTTGCTTCCTAGGGGAAATAATCTTCTCAAAAGAGAGACTCAGAGTGGAGCTGTGAATGTATGACTGCTGTGGAACTTATTTCAGCGTTCCCCCCACGCGAAGCATAGTACATTGTAATCATTTTGCTTTGCTCGTACAGATTTTTTGTGAATGAAGAATGCTTGCTATGATCGAATTTGAATTACGAGATGTGGCAAGGGCTGCCAGAGGCTGCTGATTCTTTTTATGTGATTTATTTATGATTTATATTATGACATTTTTTGTTTGTTTGTGCTATTTTGTAATGAAAGTGTGAAAGTGTTTTTAATTGGCGAAGGCATTTAGTCACTAATAGCTTATAAACTTTGGTAATAATATTGCATATTTAAACCTGTAGGCTAGAATTGTATGAAATTGAATGTGTAAAATTACTGTGTATAATTGCATGATTTTTTTGATTGATATTTGAATAGTGAAAAGTTGTTTAATGTGTTTATTTTTTCTGTGGGTCAAAATTTTATAATTCGTAAACTTATTCAATTTCTCATTGGATCTCGGTAACTTGCTGCAAAAAGGTAATCATCAACAAAGATCGATCGAAGTTGAATTCCTTAACTGTATATTTAACAAAGACATGTACTCGGCAGTTTGATTGCAAAATTGATAAATGAAAAACTCGGTAATATGAAACAAAAATAATTTTGCTGGCCATGTGTGCTACTTTCAAACAATTCAAACGTTCGGTGAACTTGATTTTGTAATTTAAATAATGTCAAAGCATTGGTCATTTCCAATCAGCCCTTTTACTTTCCAAGCTCGAATCCAGCCCAAAAATTGAAGAATTGGTGAGTAGCCTACAGGGGCATATCACTATTTTGTACGTCGTACAAGCTATTGACAAAAATTTTAGAGTTAAGGATTTCCCATCACGCTGAGAAAATTCTTGGTGAATATCAAGGTGGTTTCAGACGTGGAAGATCGACAACTGACCAAATATTCACGGTCAAACAAATTTTGGAAAAATGCTGGGAATTCAACATTGATGTCCATCAAATATTCATCGACTTCAAACAAGCGTATGACAGCATCAACCGAACTGCATTATATAACATCATACTGCAGTTCGAAATCCCAGCAAAGTTGGTACGACTGGTGAAAATGACCATGACCGACTCCACGTCACAAGTGCTGATTCATAATAATATGACCAACTCGTTTTCGACGAATACAGGGCTAAAACAAGGGGATGGATTAGCTCCGGTACTCTTTAGCTTAGCGCTTGAGTATGTCATCAGAAAAATCCCCGTTGACACGAGAGGAACTTTATTATTTAAAACGACACAGCTAGTAGCTTACACTGATGACATCAATATTATGTCACGTTCGTTCAACGACCCCAAGGAAATATTTGTAGCTCTAGACGAAACTGCCAAGGAACTTGGTCTTCAAATTAACGAACAAAAAACTAAAGTTAGGACTCAATCAAGGAAAAGGATGCCAACAAGCTAAGATGCCAATAAGACAAAACATAACGATAGGGGACTATAACCTGGAAAATTTAGACAACTTCGTGTACCTAGGGACGAACCTCTCGAAGGATGGGAATGAGCTTGACAAAATGAAATGACGGATTCAATTAGCCAATAAGACATTCTTTTCGGTGCTTCCGACTTTACATGCGTACACAGAAATACGAAGCTCCGCATCTATAAAACAATTATTAGACCTGTGCTATGCTACGGAAGTGAAACCTGGACGCTGACCCAGGCATCTGAAAAAGAATTAAATACGTTTTAGAGAAGGGTATTGCGAAGGATCCTCGGTCTAATACGGGAAGAAGATGGATGGCGAATCTGATACAACAATGAGCTGTATACCATGTATGACGAGCCGGAAGTCTCTACCGTCATACGACTCCAAAAACTACAATGGGCTGGCCACGTCGAACGAATAAGCGACAATCGAATCCCCAAAAGATCTTTCAAGGGGCGAGCGAGCGGAGCCAGGCCAGTCAGTAAGCCGCACAAGCGATGGGAGGACTCGATAGATGCTGACAGCAGGTCACTTTTGGGAGCACCGAACTGGAGAACGCGGTCACTGAACCGAGACGAATGGAGGCGAATTATTAAGGAGGCTAAGGCTCGATTCGGGCTGCAGTGCCCCGATGATGATGATGAGTAGCCAATATAAATAGTCAGTGATATTGATCAAAGTTAGGAGAAATAGAGAAATAATGAGGATTCTAATATACATTGTGCGTCATTTAGGGTGTCAAGAACAAGCATTACATAGTTACAATGAAAGTGTGGATTCTTGCAATAGTGGGAAATCATCTAAAGACAAAAAATGTTTGATAGTACATAGCCCACACTTGCGAGCTCATCTGGATCAAGCTAATGTTTTTTTTCGGAATATCAAACTATCTTCAAAATGATCTCATGAGTGGTTTTTTAAAAAAAATATTGAAAGAGGTTTGTAATGAAATTCAGCAAAGCGAATTCATAGCAATTATATTAGATAAAACAACCAATCGTTCACAAATTTCAACAACCTTTGGTAACATTACTTCTTTCTATAAAACTTTCTTTAAACTTGCATGAATCTTACAGATATTCCGATAACCAACCTGCGTCCCGTTCATTTAACCTTGTTTTGCATATTGTCCTAGATTTGAAAGCTATGAGGAGCCTCTGCAATAGCTGGCAAAACAATTGGATTGCATATGCGTGTGAAAGAAATGTATATAACCGCAATATTTATTAATTGCTTCGTATCATACATCGACTAAATTTGGTTTTATCAAAATCGTGCAAGAGTATACCCGAATGTGATTCCAATCTATTACTAGTTTTTCAACAACAACAATGAGTATATTTGCTTTGCATTTATTCCTAAAAAAAAGGCTTCCAAAATTAGCTCCAAACACACGTTGGACTTTTGGTCGGTTAATTTTAGCAGTTTTTCTATAATAAAGAGCAATTGAAAGAACTGTTTGAATATGTAACTGAAAATGAGAGCACTAATTTGGGCGGATAGACCGTTAATATTGAGAGCGGGTTTTTTGTTTTACGTAAACAATTTCGGTTTAATTTTCTGTTTAATGTTTTTTTTTCAAAAAAAAAATAACCAAAAAAAAAAATATTAACAGTTCAAACAATGTACCACACTGTACCATTTTCAAAAAATTGCAAAATTTGACGATCCAATACAATCTTTAGGCAATAGTTTCATGGGAATCGGGAATGAATTATGGTCGATTTGCGAAACACCACAACGTCGTAGAAGAGCAAGGTGCATAGTTGACATCAATGAGAAAGTTTAACGTTTACACGTGCTTATGACAATATAATTGATAACATAATCTTTAAAATAAACTCAAGATTTTCATCCTGGAAAAGTTTCAGATTTTTAAACCTGTTCAATTCACTTTCAAAAATATTATATTTTAAGTTCTGGGAATGTTATTATTTTACCGATAAATATTGACATGCTTTCTTTTTGTGTGAAGGACTGTGAGCGTTTATTTACATAGCAATACAGAATGTCTATTCTCACGTCCCCGTTATTAATGGCTGGGTGTTTTTATAGAGGGGCTCTATAGCACATAACAAATTTGCCGAAAGCTTAATCAACCATGGATATGAACCAATTGCTTCCCTTCGGTAAATGATCACGCCACTGCCCATAATACAATTTATTATTGAAAATGAAGTAATTCCTATACTAATAGATACAGGTTCTAATACTTCTGCAATTGATTCCCAACAGTTCAAAAATCTACCTCGTATCGAACTACCCAAGCCAATACAACTAGATGATTATAATATCATCCAGAAATTAAAAACGAATTTCCCATTAGAATTTAATTTACCAGAAAATCATAAAATAATCTGGAATATCATGAACTTTTCAAATTAACAGTTCAAAGGTTTAATTGGTCAAAATATACTTCAGCCTCATAATGCAATAATAAATTCAGGTGAAGGTTTTCTACAAATTAGTAATAAAAAATATTATTTTGAATATGCCTGCCACGTATAGTAAATAAATCATATTGAAACCATATTGAAACAATGAATCATATTGAAACAAGTAAATAAATCATACTGAAACCAAATATTTCAAAAATTGCGACATAGAAAGCTTATACAATAACTTAAAGACTGAAGAATGTAACAGTCTGAGGAAAATTCTCAAGGATCTTTTCTTTAAAGAAGGAAATAATTTGTCATGTACCTCTCAAACAAAACATAATATAGTCACAAAAACAAATAAACCAATATATTCAAAAATATATCGTTTTCCTCAAGTACATGAACTTGTACTAGAAAAACAAATAAGTGAAATATTCAAACAAGGAATAATTAAACCCTCAATATCTCCTTACTATGTACCAGTTTGGATTATTCCAAAAAAAATTGGACAACTCTAGTCAACAAAAAAGAGAAATTGTAATCGATTATAGAAAATTAAATGAGGAAACAATTAAGGATAAATTCATTGTTAAGAATGATTCTTGCCATTATATGTGAAACATACTATGGTTCAAAAGTCTTCGACGAGATTTCTTACAGGATTCAATCTTTTTGAGGTAATTTTCAATGACTTTCCGGCACATTTCGGGCAATATTTCGGCCATGACTTCACGAATATTGGCTTTCAGTTCGTCCTGAGTTTTGAGATTGCTCGCATTAACACGATATTTTATTTTCCGGATATTATGGCCTCTCTTTGATCACTTTTGAATTTTCTGAGCTGCATATTCTACAGTTTTGCATATTATCCACAAAGCGAGAAATGGGCCACATCACTGAAAATGGCAAACCTTCAAGTAAATAAATGACCGAGTCGTTGACGTCTATGTTTGGCAGATGTCGAAATGTAAGGTTTTACTCTCTCAAGCACGAAATGGATAACCCTGTTTATTTATATACAACATATAGATATATATATATATATATATATATATATATATATATATATATATATATATATATATATATATATATATATATATATATAACTTCATATCTATTATTTAGACATTAAATTCGATAATGACAGCTGTCACGTCAGAAATTTCATACATTTGTTTAATTATTTCCGTCTGGTTTATAAGTTTTAGTGAAAACACACAGAACTAGCCCCGTAACTAAAATGTCAACTTTTGAGCATCGAAACAACATTTGCGGGAAGTTTTAATTTTCTTGTTTAACTTGAAGAAAAATGCATCCCAAGCGTGAATTGCTCGTCGAAGCATATCCAAACTTTAAAATAGAGGTGAGAACGTGTCAGAATTGTTTCAAGCGGTTCCGTGATGATGATTTTGGCACCGAAGGCAAGGAGCGCTCCGGCCAGCCAAAAAAGTTTGCAGATCCAGAATTGGAGGATTTACTCAGTGAAAATTCGTCGCAGACGCAAGATTAACTTGCAAAAACACTTGGAATCGCTCAGCAAACCATTTCCGTTCGATTAAAAGCAATGGGAATGATCAAAAAGGTAGACAATTGGGTGAGGTATGAATTGAAGCCAAGGAGCGTTGAACGCCGTTTTTTCACGTGCGAGCAACTGCTCCAACGGCAAAGAAGAAAGGGATTTTTGCATCGAATTGTAACTGGTGATGAAAAATGGGTCCATTACGATAATCCAAAACGTCGGCCAACGTATGGATACCATCATCGACGGCCAGGCCGAATATTCATAGCGAGAAGTTTATGATGTGTTGGTGGGACCAGCTTGGTGTAGTATACTCTGAGCTGCTACAACCAAACAAAACGATCACAGGCGAGGTCTACCGATGACAATTGATGCGTTTGAGCCGATCATTGCGAGAAAAACGGCCGACATACGCTGAAAGACACGAAAAAGTTATATTGCAGCATGACAATGCACGGGATGTAACTAGATCGCCTCCTCGCGGTGCATCCTGGGTAACGCTAAATGATCTAGACTCTCTTCACGACCGCTTTCGTCTCTGGACCTTTCTCGACTTACGATTCGTTTGTTGCACTTGGGCTGGTGATCGTAGCATTCTGGACCTAGTCGTCTTCAGGCGCGGTAGCGACGGAGTGAAATCCGCTTCGTGAACGGCTCCGGGTTAATACGATCATCTCCGTCCCGTTAAAACCCTGGCAGGCCTCAGAGTACGTTTTCAGGTTCGTCGCCATTAAGTTGGTGGTGTAGGTTCAGTTGAGGTGGACTCCTGATTAACACCGATCCGGCTCTGACTACTTGTCCCCATAAGGGCTGGTGGCAACCCTCGCATGGCCTCCCTGCTTTGCATAGATAACCATGGGATCATTAAGGTGACTACACATTCGAACTTGAGATAGCGGCTCTGAGTGGGGACCCTTATAGCATGAAAAAGTATCAAACCAAACCTAAACTCGTCAGGCACAAGCCTGGCAATCAACCAAACTCATCCTCTAATGTAGAGGAGGGGGCTAAGTTAGCTGCGCCGTTGCTTGCAGTTAAAGCTTCAGGAAGTGGAGACATGGTGAATAAGCCAGCTCTGCGGACTGAGGCTAAGGCTGCAGGGGTTCGTGGAGACATGGCGATCGAGTCAGCTCCACTGACCACTGGCACAGCTGCCAAGCACGGCTATGGAGACATGACGAGTGGGTCAGCTCCATTGCCTGGCACAGCGGCTAAGCAAAGGTGTGGAGACATGACGAGTGGGTCAGCTCCTATGCCTTCAAAATCTTCCTCAACCCCTGTTTCAGGCGGTTCCGGGGCTGAGGTCACCAAGCCTGGCCCTGCGAATGCCAAGAAGTCCGTTTGTGGCCAGTGTGATGGGAAGGTTTCGGTGAATGAGCCAGCCCGACCATCAACAAGCGCTACTTCCGGTGCCGCTTCCTCTTCAGGCACACAAAGCTCCTCCGCCAATAAATCTCGGGCTTATGGAACTAGAAGGGCAGCCTTCAAAGTTCTGAGGAAGTTTGAAAATGTCCCTCCTAACACTATGTCCGACAAGGACAAAAAGTCCCTTCAGTGGGCAAAATCACAAATTGGGGAGCACTCTAATCCGCTCCCTCTACACCCTGGAGCTTCAGCTCAGAAACGACAAAGGTCGGCTGAGCAGATGAATCAGGGCAGACAAGACTGCAAAAAGCAGAAAGTAGTGACGGCTCCTACAGGGATAACTCGGCCATTTAGTGAAATGGCCAAAGAGTGCCTGGTTTGGGCCGTGATTGATGCCAGCAAGGGAGATGGAACCATCTCCCCCGAAAACTGGCTTAAGATCAGGCAGGCTTTATTTGGAGTCTGCTGCAGACTGCAGAAGGCCAGCTCGGGTCCACCACCTACGGTGAACGATGCGGGCTGGTACAAAGGAATCAGGCTGGTTGCGTGTGGGGACCAACGATCAGCCGATTTTTATAAGCAGGCAATCTCCGAGCTGGGGGAACTCTGGCCAGGCGCCAAGCTTAAGGTGGTGCACAGGGATGAGATTCCCAGCCGGCCTAGATGCAGGACTTGGATTCCAAGTTTCCACTCGGATCCAGTGGAAGTCCTGGAAATAGTGCGGCTTTTCAACCCGGATCTTCCAACGGAAAATTGGAGGATTGCGAAAATTGGAGAGCCGGTGGATAATCGGCGGGAGGCCCTCTTCATCATCAATGAAGAGGCACTCCCGGTCTTAGATGCCCGAAAAGGCATTATCAGGTATGGGGTCGAAAAACTAGCCCTGCGGATCTACCGAAGCGACAGGCCAAAGAGCTCTGCTGCGGGAGATCCAACACCTGAGGAACCTCAACCTAAACAGGTGACTAACCTGACGGGGGACGCACCTGAAAAGGGGTTGGACACATTTTTGAGGGCGACATCTGAGGATGAGTCGGATGTGGAATCCCTCTACGCAGACGGGGTTAGTGTCGGGACTACCTCCGATTTGGGTGGCTGCCTGGACCTCATGACTCTGGAAGCAGAGGAAGAGGCTGGGCAGACATCTATGTCAGACGGGGAGGACCTGGATCTAACCATCGTCGAAAATAAATGATGGTGAAGGTATTGCAGATCAACCTTCACCATTCCAAAGTAGCATCAGCTACCCTGCTCTTCCGACTGTCTAGGACAGAGGAGGAGCTGATTCTAATCCAAGAACCATGGGTTGCTAAAAACCGGGTTTGCGGGTTACGCACTGAGGGATACAGACTAGTGGTACCCAATGGCTTACATGAGCCACGTGTCTGCATTCTTGTCAAGAAAACCATAAACGTCCTTGTACTACACAATTTCAGTGACAGGGATAACATGGCTGTTGCAGTGGAAATCGACCAGAGACCATACTGGTTTGTTTCTTGCTACATGGCACACGATCATGGCGATAGCCCACCTTGCGACATTGTCAAGGGTGTTGTGGCTGAAGCCACAAAGATTGGTGTGCCTCTTATTCTAGGGACTGACGCCAACGCTCATAATGAAGTATGGGGTAGCTCCAACACTAATGGCCGAGGTGAGGAACTTTTTGACTTCATCCTGGCCCACGACCTTTCTATTGCCAATACTGGTAGTGAACCAACCTTCCTTACCTCAAACCGCAGGGAGGTTCTTGATGTTACTTTGATTAGTGGGCGGCACTCGCATCTTCTCCGTGACTGGAGGGTTCTACAAGAGTGCTCATTCTCTGATCATAGGTACATATCGTATAACGTGACTGGCCGAAGCTCTGCTATGCAGGCAGCCTTTATCAACAGAAAGAGGACGGACTGGAAGCTATTTAAGTCTCTGGTACGATCCTCACTGGACACTGCTCCTAGGAGCATTGACTGCTACCATGAATTGGATCGGGCGGTTGACACCCTTACTAGTTCTCTCAACTCCGCGTCTAGGGAAGCATGTAAGCCACCCCCGGCCAGAGGCAATCCTAAGCCTCCCTGGTGGAGTATGGAAATTAGCATCCTGCGGAGAGAATGTAGGAGGGAGTTTAATAGCTCGAAAAGATCTAATGACTGGTCGGTGTATAAAACGAAGCTGAAGGCTTTTAAGTATGCCATACGCAAGGCTAAGAGGTCCTCATGGAGATCTTTCTGTGGAAATGTAGAGAGTTTCAGCGAGGCAAATCGCCTTCGTAAGGTCTTAAGCACGACACCAAAGGCTATGGGGTGCATAATGAACCCTGAGGGCATTTGGACTAGTTCGAGTGCAGATACTCTAAACGTTCTTATGGACGCACATTTCCCGGGTAATTATTGCCCTATAGGGACAGTGCACCAAACGGAACTAAATTACGGTAGAGAGCCACCTTTCAGAATATCAAACTCTCAGCTGAGGTGGGCTATTAACTCCTTTGAGCCGTTTAAATCCCCGGGCCCTGATGGCGTGCTTGCGGCTGACGTTCAGCAGTCCATAGAAGTATCGCTACCATGGCTCAGGGAGATTTATAACGCTTGCCTACGCTTCTCGTATGTTCCCAGCAGCTGGCGGGAAACTAGAGTTGTGTTTATTCCGAAAGCAGGAAAAGTCTCTCATGTTAAGCCAAAGGACTATCGTCCAATAAGTCTTAACTCAGTCCTGCTTAAGATTTTGGAAAGGATCATTGATTATCATATTAAACGATCAATCGATCCTATGTTGATCTCGCAGTCACAGCACGCCTATACCAAAGGCAAGTCTGTGGAGACTGCTCTTCACGTCCTTATTGACCAAGTTGAGAAATCTCTTGCTCTAAAGGAATATACGCTTGCTGTCTTCCTGGACATCGAGGGGGCCTTCAACAACGTTAATTCTAACGCAATTGTTGAGGCTCTCTCGGTGATGCATGTGGATGAACGGCTGATTGCTTTTATTGTGCAGCTCCTCAAAAGTAGAGTTGTAATCTCTACGCTGGGTAATGCCAGCGTAAGACGAGGAGTCAGCACGGGCACACCTCAGGGTGGAGTTCTCTCTCCCCTGTTGTGGAACATCACGGTGAATACTGTTCTAAGGAAGCTGGACCGTGCCGGCTGCAAAGTGATTGCTTATGCAGACGACATAGCTGTTTCAGTGTCGGGAAAGTATTTATCTACGCTATCGGAGAGGCTAAATCACTCTCTTGACATAATTTCGCGTTGGAGTCGTGAGTGCGGCTTGAATGTGAATCCTAATAAAACGGAACTAGTGCTGTTTACAAGGAGGTACAAAGTTCCTGATTTTGAGTTACCCAAATTGAATGGGGTCTCCATTAACTTGAGCCAGAAGGTCAAATACTTAGGGCTGATCCTTGACTCGAAGTTACTATGGACGTACAATGTGGCAGAAAGAGCTCGGAAGGCTTTCAACGCACTTTACTGCTGCAAAAGGGCCATAGGGGCGAGTTGGGGATTGCAGCCTCGTACTGTTTATTGGCTTTACACTGCTGTGGTGGAACCAATTCTTTTGTTTGGGGTGGCGTTCTGGTGGCAGGCTGCTCTTAAGGCTACCTGCAAACAGCAGCTTGAAAAAGTGCGGAGAATGGCTGCACTACTGGTAACTGGAGCGCTCCGCTCCACCCCTACTAAGGCACTGTTTGTGCTGCTACATTGGCTGCCAACCAACCTACTGATCTCACAGCAAGCTAATCTTGCAGCTGTGAGACTAAATTGTATCTCAGCATGGAATAGGACAGAGTTCGGTCATGCGAGGATCTTGGCCGAGGGAGTACCCGCACCAGCGGTTGTTGACTACATCGCCCCACAATGCATACTGGATTTGGAGTTTACAACTCGCATTCCATGCAGGGAGGAATGGTGTGATGGTATCACCCTTGATAATGGGCTTATCCATGTATACACTGACGGCTCAAAGCTAAACAATAGAGTTGGGAGTGGTGTATACTCAGATGAGCTGAATCTCAAGCTGTCCCTCCGTCTACCAGACCACTGTAGTGTCTTTCAGGCGGAGGTAGTGGCTATTTATCAGGCAGTCGAATGGCTTCTGTGTAATCGAATATTCGGGGTCAATATTGGTATTTTCACAGATAGCCAAGCGGCTATTATGTCCCTTGCTGGTCCTTGTACAATGTCCAAGATTGTTGCTGAATGCCGTGCATCTCTTAGGGAGATGTCGAGACATTCGGTTGTTCAATTGATTTGGGTACCTGGACATAGGGGTTTTCAGGGCAACTGTGAGGCCGATGAGCTAGCAAGGCTTGGAACTTTGCTACCCGAGGTCTCTTGCTCCTTTTCAATAGGTATACCGATGACATCGGTCAAACTGGCCATAAGGCAAAAATATCTTGAGGACGCTAAGAAGTCCTGGGCAGATGAATCTTCCTGTGTGATAACAAGGCAGTCCTGGGTATCCATGGATGCGCATCGCACCAGGCAGCTTTTAGGCTTAACTCGAAGCGCCCTTCGTTGCACTGTGGGCGTTCTAACGGGCCACTGCCTGATAGGACGGCATGCACAACGTTTGGGCGTAGAGTTTAATGACTTCTGTCGGAGCTGTGGCTCTGAGGAGGAGGAGGAAACCGTCCTTCACCTCATGTGCCAGTGTCCGGCTTTGGCAAGGAGAAGACTGGCGGCACTTGGTGCACCCTTTCTCTCAAACCTGACGGAACTGTCCCTGGTAGAGCTAAAGGGGATAGTCCGGTTTATCAAAGGAAGCAAATGGTTTCCTGACTTTAGTGAGTAGAAGAGAGTCACTAAAATATTGTGGTATCACAACGGGCCTCTCCTGTGCCTATGTGTGCTGGTCGTCAGGTCTCTGAAGATCGGCAGCCACGTTAACCTAACCTAACCTAACCATGACAATGCACAAGTGGTCAAAACATACCTTGAAACGTTGAAATGGGAAGTCTTACCCCACCCGCCGTATAGTCCAGACATTGCTCCTTCCGACTATAATTTGTTCCGATCGATGGCTCATGGACTGGCTGACCAGCACTTCCGTAATCACGGCCAAGTCGAATATTGGATCGGTTTATGGATTGGCGCCAAACAGGCCGAATTTTTTCGAGATGGTATCCGTCAATTATCAGAAAGATGTAAATATATATATATAAATATATATATATATATATATATATATATATATATATATATATATATATATATATATATATATATATAATACATATTTGACATTTTATTAAACTTATCTGAAAATCTCTAACCGTGTAGCGGGCATCGACAGACAATTTTGGTAAGACCGAGATCTGATTTGCAGTTTGGTAAGACGTCTTAAGAACTCGAAACCCATCTTTTGGCAAAATTTTGAGATGGGCAAAGAAATTCATCAGCTCAACGCGATGAATTCTTCCTGATCCTGTGATAAAGCTGGTTCCAGCATTTACAAAAGACAATATAACACCCACATTCGTACTTTTATGGAATTTTGTGATCGATTGGGACATTTTTTCAAACTAGTTCAATTATAAAATTATAAAAATATGTATTTATTATAAAAATATGCACACTCTTAACATTTGAAGAGATGAATCAAGAGGTGAATTAAGAGGTGAATCAAGAGGTGAATTAAGAGGTGAATCAAGAGGTGAATAAATTTACCGCAGATTCTAATAGGAAAAAAAGACCTTTTGTATTGCAAACGTTAAAACCGAAATTTTTATTGGTAGTCAAGGTGCGCTGAAAGATGTGCTGTCTTGCACATATTAGTCTAAGTGTTTACTCGAGTAGATTAGGCTATTTAACTAGTGCGCTGATACCGATTGTCGATATCTCTAGTGCAGTAACGCACTTCAGTTATAGCTTAAGAACTATATATAGCTCGGAAAGTACGTGAATTGCGAAACAATTTGCAATATTTTGCCACTGATTGCGAGAAGTAGATAGCAATATCCAAGCCGAAGTTGAAACATGACAGAAAGTACCCTGCCAAGCAACGCCGCTACGATTAGATACGTTTCTCAATCCCACTAGACAATAGGCATGTGCTTTGCGAAAGAGAATATTTCAACGAATGAACATTTATGCAATATTGATTTTCTGAAAACCCATTCTGAGCATAAAAATGGTAAGTGATAAGATAGTTAACGCAAAATACTACTTTCGATACAATTTGGCGAGTAAAAGAAATATTTCTGATGCTTTTATGCAATCCACTACAGAAAATGTCATTTGTCGCCAACAAATGTTCGCTGCGCTGTTTCTTGATGGGATTATACGCACGTCAACACATTCTCACCTGTCAGCTAACACGAATATATACATTCTAACCTGTCGTTTGAGAATATGCTTTTCTCACTTTTGCATATGATAAAGTGAACTTATTTTGATTCTGGTTCTTCTTAAGTGCCAGCTGATGGTAAATCCTTCACTCCCTGCCAAGCTCTTCCATCCATCAATCATGTATTTTCAGTGTTATTTATTAATTCTTATGCTATGCTTCATTATCAATGGCGTTGTCACTGCCGCTTTGCAATGCTAACACAATTTGGCTTGACGCTATGTTACGGCATGGTGCAACGATATGAGTATACAATCCTCAAGTTTGTTTGATGCAAAGCAATATACCTACTCACGTTTGAGAAGATATCACCTACTCATATTTTCTTTTCTGATCGGTTCGACTCAAACCGCATGAATTCTACAGGCTGCATGTGTACTTCAAGCAGGAACCGTAAAGTAAACATCATGAAAAGCGAATGCGATCATGGTATCATAGTGCCATGGTATCAGCGCAATGCTGCCAGCGCCGAGTCCAAGAAACGCAGTGTGTATCACACAAAGGTGAATTTGACAATGGTATCATAGCGCAATGGTATCAGCGCAATGCGTTGATACCACTACTGGTGCCGATATCAGTGTATCAGCGCTTCAAAATTTGCTGCGTTACCCATGTCTTACTTCCATATCCTCATTTGAGTGTATTTAAAATGAATTCTCGAATTATATTACCTATTTTCCCCATTCTTCTGTGGCTATCTGTGATGATATTCGTACATCCAATGAAATATGACATCTTTGACAATTGTGTTCAGAATTGCAGTTTCTATTTATCTCTCCTCGTTCATTCCATGATGTTCTATGTCTGAATTCAATTCCATTCCAAACACTAATAATCGTCTTTTGGACCTTTGGACCTTGCCGTCCCCAATATTTCTTTCAGTAATAACTCTCTTTCCTCCTCTGTCACTACTTACGTTGACCCTGATCTGCATGATCCTCAACTCGCCATAAATCTCAAGCTTCCTCAATCACTTCGAAAAAAGAGTGCTTTTTCTCCGTGTTTCAACTTTTTCAAAGCTGGGGTGTGTTCAATGTGCATGCTATAGCTGCTCCAAAAGCATAGCATAGCATCACTTTAGCAAGTGTCAAAATTCGCAGTAGCTAGGTGAAGCAGCTATGGATATTGGACAGCCAAGAGCTGCTACGAAGGTCAGCCTTTACACAGGAAATTCAAAAATAATTTTGTTTCAATTTTTTTATTGTAATTTTTGCATTTTCGTGGATCAGTTCAATACTTCCATTGCAATTTGGAAACTGTATGAAATTTAAGAGTTTTCAACATACAGCTGCACAATCCATTAAAATTTTCCTAACATATTTAAAATGTATCACTTATTTCCGGCTTTTGACGCCATATATGAGAAAAAGAGCAAAAAATAATCGTTGAAAATTTGATAATACAGGAATCAGTGCACCCGACCTTTTACGCTTCATGATCGCCTTCTAAAAACTCAAGATGAGCTGCGCTGTGTACAAGCCAACTTAAAACTCGAGTTGAGTTTAAGTGTTTAAAAGCCCGTATGTAATTTATGCTGTCACTATTTTCAAATTTATTCCTCAAAAGCGCAAAAACTTCTTTTCATTTCAATTTCCAATCGAAAATGACGTTTAAACTGCATGTCAGCTGTGTACGCACGGCCATTTTGCCTTAGCTACTTTCTAGCTATCCTCCAGACTACGAGCAGCGAATACCTGCTACCTTAGCAGCTATTTCGGAATCTTGGACAGCCCGACTGTCAAATAGCAAGCATCAGAAAGTAGCTATTTCGTGACATTGGACAGCCAGAGCTGCTAAATTAGCAGCTAATAGCAGCTATAGCATGCACATTGAACACACCCCTGATTACTTATGAATTGTTTTTGAACTTGATGCCATTGGGCCTTTTCACACTTGTATTCTTGATGCACTCCTCAAACCGGTTTACTGGGCAAGAGATGAAAAAATCAAGGGGAATTTTCTACTTTTTGTAGAGAATTCCTCTTGATTCTTCCGTCTCTTGCCCAGTAAACCGGTTTGAGGAGTGCATCAAGAATACAATCTACTTTTTGTAGAGAATTCCTCTTGATTCTTCCGTCTCTTGCCCAGTAAACCGGTTTGAGGAGTGCATCAAGAATACAAGTGTGAAAAGGCCCATTAATTGGTTTGATGGGCTGGATGTAGATGCTGGCCTTTCATATTTTCTGCTCTAATTTTCAGCTTAATATATTTCTTTACTTCAACGACACGTTACCGCAAATCTTCTAGTTCACGTTGGTTCTCTATTGATGCGACTACTGCCTTTCGTAACAAAGAGCAGACACGCTTGCTACACTTGCATAGTCCCTTTGAAGGTTTCCTTCCAAATTTCCGCAAATACCGAATAAAGGTAAAAGAGCTATTGAAATGGCTAAGTGGAGATATTTTGCGTACATAGAGACATCCTTCTTTTCTAATAACTCAAAACCGTTTAGTTCGTACATCAATTCCCTGAAAACCTCAAAACACTCAATGGATGGCTTTTCGTTACGCGGCAATCTCGCCTCTTCTTTTTAAGAAATTTGTGAGAAATTTGCTTTCATTTTCTCTCCTTTAATATCATCAAACTCACCCGATCTTCCAACAACAAGACCCAGTAATCCTCAGCTACTCGTTTTGATTTCATTAAGGAAAGAAAGGATATTAAATAAGCTTTAAAATCCCTTTTGGACCCCACAGCTAACAGGGGTCCTGATGGTATTCCGTGTGTATTTTTTAAGTCCTTATCTTCATCATTAACTGTTCTTTTTTCTATTTTATCTAATCTGCGCTTGTTTGCCAGTGTTTTCTCATCTGTATGGAAAGTTGCAAATGTTTTTCCGATCCTCAGATCGAGGAGTGTTGAAACTGTTTCCAATTACTGAGCTATTTTCTTTCCTTGCTTGAGTAAATTATCTAGAACAGAGTATATGGCACCATTAACTATTAGCTCTCCAAGGAACAGCATGGATTTATTACAGCTCGTTCTATTTCAACAAACTTGGCCAAGTTTGTCAATTTCGTTGTTGATTCGTTTGATACTGGACAACAAGCTAAAGTCAACTACACGGATTTCATTAAGACATTGATATACCAATATTTGTACTCTGACTTATACCAATATTTTATTGTCTGGGAAGTACGAAGTTACCAAATATTGAGGAGAATTGATGCACACGGACCGTGCATTTTGATTGAGTGATGGAGAGAGTGGAAGGAAGGAGGTAAAAAAAAACAAAAACATTTGACATAGCAGACCACACTGTATTGTTGGATAAGCTGCGCAATTAAGGCTTATCAGGAATCCTTCATTCCTGGTTCTCCTCCTTTATTGTCAGCCGTAATGGTCGTGTTATCTTCAATGGTTGCGTTTATTCCCCTTTTCATCCTACATCTGGTGTTCCCCAAGGTTCCATCTTCGGGCCTCTCTTGTTCGTATTGTTCATCAACGATCTTCCTAGTTTTTCCAGTTCCGTTTCCCTCCTCTACGCAGATGACTTTAAGGTTCTACAAACTATTTCTTCTTTTGAAGACTACCTGCTTTTTCAATCAAACTATTTCAATCAATTGAGTGATTGGTGTAATGTTATCTCTCATTCCCTCAGTATTCCTAAATGTCTTATTATGTCTTTTGCTAATAAACCTATTCATATCTACTTTGATTAAACCCCTTTCGGTAGTATGTTGCTGCTTGTGAACCAAAATAAGCACCTTGGTGCTATCTTTGATCGTCGTCTGAAATTTAATCTGTTTGTTCAATCAATTTCATCCAAAGCGTCAAGAGTGACAGGATTCATTCTCCGTTGTTCTCGTTGCTCCTTTACTATTGTTGGATATTGTTTGCTTTTGTAATCTTCTCGTTATGTGTTCTTGTCAGATGCAGTCGAGTCTGTCAAAGATATGTTTACTCGTTGTCCGCTGTACAAGTTTAATTTCCCCTACTGTCCTTACGATGACACATAAAATGTTTAAAGCTCTCTCCGTTGCACGTCCGCAGATTGTTCCTTGATATATGTTTCTTGTAAAAGAATTATGTTGGCCTTTATTCCATAAATTTTCCTATTTCCGAATTTGTACGGGTCGCTGATCGACCTTTCAGATCCCAGTCTTTTTTCAGCATCTCTTTTGCGCGTGCTGAATATTTTTTCATTCACCATTACTGAAAAAACTAAGGAATCATAATGATCATCAACTTGTTTCTTTTTTCGTAACTTAACTTAGTTTTAAGAGACATATTCTTCAAATATTGTTAGAACCTCTTCGCTTATTATTTGCTTAAGTTTGTTATTACTATTTTTCGTTTTCACTATTTTAGGGTTATTTACTATTTTTATATTTTAACTATTATTATTCTATTAATTTTATTATATATCTGTTTCTTTTCTTTTATCTACTGTATTGTAATATTTTTGCTGCTGATCCTTTTTAGATTACTGAATTTTCATATATACACCATTTTTGCTGTATATTTTTTTTTTGTATATTTATCTTTCGTTTCTATTTAATAATTAGATGTATGTGTTTTAAATGGATAAATAAATAAATAAATACAAAAGGTTCAGAATCTACTGGGTTTTTGATCATATGTGCATTAACGGGAAAGTTTACCGCTAGTTGAATTGGGAGACATCCTAGTACCTATTCAAACTGGTTAGTGCTTGATTGACTCCAAATTGACACAAGTCGCAGTGAGCAGTTGGCTCGCAACTACAGGTCACAACAATTATGTGGGGTCTAATAGCCCTTAGCTACTAAGTTCCAACTCGTATTCACCCAGACTGACTGCTGACGGCATCAATACTGGCCACAGTTAGTAGCACAATTCATGAACCTGCGAGCTAGAAACGGTTTTAACCGCGGTGAATGCCAAAAATAAAAAAAAACACACGGATTAATTTTTTAAAGAATCGACATATATTTAATCTTCTGACGAATGGTACAAAGCGTCTGCACACGCGGACGAATCAAGTGAAACTCCACTTACGCTTAATGACAATTATTGGAGGTGCATGTCCATTATGCAAAGTCAGCGTCTGGCTTTTCACATTTCTGAAAATGTGCCACGAAGTTTCTCACGTCTTCTAAGGCGGAGTCATGTTTCTTCGTGGTTTCATATTTTATGAGACCGGACGGTGGCTTATGCATAACTTCTCCCCCGTTTGGATTAGAATCCTCCTGGATTCTATTTCTAATTTTCATGTTTCTTTTTGAGATAAAATAGTAATGATAAGAAACTGGTAAGTATGATTAACAAAAACAGACTTATATTTATGCCAATTGTGAAATTTTTATGAATTTGGAGTTCTTTAATCTTTTTAATGTTATTGGTACTATGGAAAATTACGTCATTTAAAGTGAGTTTTTCTGTAAAGTTTTTTAATTCTTTGTTAATGGGGTAGTAAAATCTGTCTTCAAATTTTTCTTCTTCATTGGTAAAATAGTGTTCTAAAATTTTCAAACTACAATTATTATAGTGAATAAGCATATTTCCCGACATTTTTAGTTGTCTGCTATCACAATTTTGATTTATTTGAGTATTGTTTGCATTTTTTATTACAATGGTTTGGCTATCTATTTCAATTATTTCAAGATCTGTGTTTTTTATAACATTACAGTTTTCTTTGTATATACAGTGTTTGCTTATGCTAAGTTCGTTAAGTATTTTCGAATTCTCGAATTTATATAATGTGTTAATAATAAGCGAATCATTTTCTGATTTTGCTAATCCGACTTTCATATACTTTAGTTTTTCTAAATTAACATCATACTTTTTCACTTCTTGATCTGTTAACAGGCTTGGATGTAAAATACCATGTTTGGCCGAAATAACATTGTCCTGAATAGCTTCTATTTTGTTTTTAAGTATTTGAATTTTAAACATTTGATCTAAATAGACATTTTCCATGTATGCGTTGCTAGAGAGGTTATTTACTCTGTCAAAGATAATAATAAATAATATTTTTCAATTGGCTAAAAGTTTCATTGAAATTTCGGTTTATGTCTACTTGCTGATTAACAGTATTAATAATGTTGTGGTTATTTAGTTTTACCAACTCGAGATGTTTTTCAATGTCCCGTCGGTCTTCATCGTCCATTGTACCAAAGAGCCACTTTTGTGTTCTTCCAATTAAGTTTATTAGTCCACGTTTTTGTCTGCTTTGGTGGTATTAGGGTTTTAACTTTGATTTCCAAATGCTCTATTTCTGAAAGTAAAAGTTCTCTATGTTGTCCGTCTAGTTTCGCTACATTGTCCTTGAAGTCTTCAATAATGCTCAAGATTTCTTCCAAATTAATAATATGAATAATAATGTTTGATTTTGATACTATGTCCACTTTATTTAGATTGATTTCGGTAAAGCCTGTCTGCTCATTTAGATAATGTATATTTAACCATCCTCGGACCGGTGTTATTAGAAGGATTAATATTGTTAGCATTGTAAAAAGCTGCAAAGAATGGTAATATCTGTATGTAATAGTTATTTCTACCAAGGCAAACAAAAAAATTTTTTTTTTCAAATTGATTTGAAGAATGTGTTATAGGAATAGTTTGGCTTTGCTTATTTCAATGATCATTTTTTCTCTAAAATATGGTATATCGCTTTGAGTGAACGATGGTTTCGTGTTTCTGGAAATATATTCGGCAACCATGCAGCAGAAAACGCCACAATCGTTCCCATTATTTTGCTGCGGAGCATCCGCATCATTTTCCTTGATGATGTGTCTAATGTTCCTTTTTGTTTGTCTTTATATTCTTCCTGAAGGTAATTTTCCAAAGTATTTAGTATTTCGTTGCTATTGTTTCGCATAGAGTCGAAGTACTTGATGAATTTATTTTTGAAATCAATAATTGCCAAGGCCCAGTGTACGCCTTTCACATGAACGGGTATGAAGACCATGTCATACGCAAATAAGTTTACTTTACGGGTCCATCTGCGGACAGCATCGTAGCCAGATTTTAGTAAGATCGGTAGAAAAAATGTATTCATCGAGTAGATTTTAGGCCATTCATTGTGTTTTCGATGTTCGCTGCGTTCTGCTAGTAGGTTGAGGTAGAAATTAATGATATTGTCATTTAGCCATTTTCCTTCGCTTAATGTGGTAATATCTTGACGACTTATACTCAAATTGAATTTATTGACAAGAATTTCGTCTTGTGGGCCGTTATTTAATGATCTATGTATCAGTAATTTTTCATTTTCGGTAATAAACTTTTCATCTCCTTGGGTTTGATCCATAAGTTTTGGCTTTCTCTTGATATTTACGGGATGCACATTTTCCAGTTGCGCTTTTCTATATTTTGGTATGTGTTTTAAACGAGCAGCCTTATAGTTTTTAATAAAACCTGTTGTTCTGGTCTCTTCGTAGTCTTCTCTACGTTGATTTTGTTTTTCGAGGTATCTTTCTTTTGCTTTTTCGATATTCTTTCGTATGCGATCGAAATTTAATCTATGAAACTGAACATCTGCAGGAGTGGATTTAATTGTGGAGTGGAAACGTTCATTATAATTTCGAACCGATTGTTGAAGGATTCGTCTAGCTGATATTTTGGGTTTATTAATGGCTATTGTTCGAAACTTTTCTACAATTGTACTATGTAATCTTTCTATATCTGATAGTCCTGTATGACTATGAGCTTTTGTGAGGTGAAGGGTTATTCCTTCTTCTTGAAGAAATTCTTTTACTCGCACACCACCGAACTCATTACCTGCAACAATTTTATTTGGTTTGCCTATCTTCGCTATGTGTTCCTCTAATTGTTCTATTATGGTAACATGATTTCTGTCTGTTAGGTAGTATATTGAAGCAAATTTAGAGAATTTATCTATGACCGTCAAAAAACTATGTTTCATTATTGTGTATATGTCCATATATAAAATTTGATTGACATCAGATGCAGTTTCAGTGTATTTAAATTTTGGTTTGATAGGATTCCTGTCATATTTGACTTCTTGGCATGCATCGCATTGACTGATTACCAGTGTTATTAGTTCTTGTAAATTCGGAAAATATATTTTGTTTTTCAGCGTATTGAAAGTTTCTTGGATTCCCGAATGCAGGCTTTCTTTAACGTGATACAAGGATATTTGCCTTACAGCTTCTGTCTCAGTTTCAATATCTTTAGCTCTAAGGGAACAGCGAATAAATTTAACCTGTGAATCGTTGGAAAAGAGTTCTCTAATCTTTTCCTGTACAATGTTGTACTTACTGTCTTCAATTTCTGTATAAATTCCTATTTTACCTTTCTTAATATACCTCCTAAGTATGTTTGTTAAATTATCAAAATCATATTCTGCTATAAAAATTTTTCTTTTGTTGTGTAAACTTTCAAATTCGTGCGTTTTATTATTAGTTAGAATAATTTGTGTCCTATATTTATTTATAATTTCTTCTTTGATAGGTATGTAGTCGAGTAAATCTTCCTCTGCTGAATGTATTGTGGCTAAGGTTTGATTGTCATCATCTTCAATATTGCATAGTACACCTAGATCGGAAAATGAATTTGTTTGCTCGTCGATTTCAGTTTTCTCCTCATTATTTTCTGCATCAGGCTTAATACGACTTAAAAAATCAGCTACTTTGTTTTCTCGACCTTTAACATAGTCCATTTCAAACTGATACTCTCCAAGTTTTAAGAGCCAACGTTGATGCCGTGGTGACAGATCTCTTCCTCGATATTTTGCTTGAAGGTACTTTATGGGCTGGTGGTCCGTGAAAATCTTGTACTTATTCCCATACAAATAAGGCCTGAAGTAGTTTATGGACCACATAATGGCTAGAAATTCCTTATCTGTGGCGGAATATTTCTGCTCATGGGAGTTTAGGGTTCGAGACGCGAAGCAGATAGGGTGGCCATCTTGGGATAAGACGGCACCTATTGCGAAATTCGAAGCGTCTGTTGTTAGCTGAAATTGTCTGGTGAAGTCTGGAAAACGGAGTATTGGATGCGATATTATAAGACTTTTGAGTTTTTCGAAGGCATTAATGTAATTTGGATCACTTATATTTATTTTCATATCCTTTTTTAAATATTTCGTCATGGGCTGTGCAACCTTTGCATAGTCCCGAATGAACTTCCGGTAAAAACCTGTAAGTCCGAGAAAACTTTTGATCTCTTTCTCACTTTGAGGTAACTTTAAATTCTCAATTACTTTAACCTTGTCGGGGTTGGGCTTTAATCCTTCACGAGTAATAATATGTCCTAAAAATGGTGTCTCTTTTCCAAAAATCGGCATTTATCTATCTGAATTTTAAGTTTGTGTTGATCTAAAGTTCGAAATATATCTGATATGGCTTGAATATGCTCTTGGAGTGACGTACTAAATATAAGTACATCGTGCAGATAAATCACGCAAGTTCTGTTTATATGATCCCTCAGAACGTCATTCATGAGCCTCTGAAACGTCGCAGGGGCGTTTTTGAGGCCGAATGGCATTCTGACGAATTCATATAGACCATGCGGCGTAACAAAGGCCGTCTTTTTACGATCTTCTTCCTTAACCAATATTTGATGATACCCTTTTGCTAAGTCTATGGTAGAAAAATACTGAGCTCTGCCTAACTTATCCAGGATTGAATCAATTTGAGGCAAGCGAAACTTGTCATCTACCGTCACCTCATTTAACTTTCGGTAATCTATGACAATCCTGAACTTTCTTTCTCCAGAATTATCATTCTTTTTGGGGACGACTATCAGCGGGCTAGAATATTTGGAATTACTTTTGCGGATTATACCCTGTTCCTCCATTTCAGCTATTTGCCGCCTAACTTCCTGTTCGTGTTTCGGTGGGTATCGATAGAGTTTCGAATTTATTTGATTATTAGTCGTGGTTACTATTTCGTGTTGAATAACAGGGGTACTTGTGAGCTTATCACCTTCTTTAAAAAGTAAGTGCTCAAATTTTTTAACAAGAGTCACTATTGCTTTGAATTCTTCCTTATTTAAGTGTTGTAGATTAAGACGATCGAGATAGCCGCTTTCAACAGTCTCCAGAGCACATATTTGTGTCACTGGGTAAGGATTATTTAAAAAAGGCAATATTTGGCCGTTTAATATGATAGACCTATTTTCTATGTCAATGACGGTACCCAATCTATTTAAAATATCTATACCTATAATAAACTCATATCTTCGATTTGTTAAATGTTTCACTTTCCAGCGAATTTTTGATCCTGGTGGGGCATTTATCTCCACCGGAGCTGGTGTGTGAACTTCAAAATCAATGGAATCTTTACCGGTAATTGTTGTGAATTTCAAAGGGGTGATTCTCACTTTATTAAAGTTACAAATTTTTTCGTCAATAATGCTGAAGGATGAGCCTGTATCTATGAGTGCTTTGTATTTAGTCTCTTCTATCGTAATTTCAACTAATGGTAGTTCATCCGAGGCTAATTTATAAAAAAAGTTTCAGCCTCTTCAGAACTTCCAACCTGATTAGATTCAGCGTTTTCAGCATTTCTTTCTAATCTGGTTGTTTTAAATTTCTTAATTGTCTTCATATTTTGTTGGTCTTGTTGTTGACCATGATTATTTGCTTGTACATTGTCTATTTCCATGGGCGTAACATTTTGTTTACGAAAAGACGAACTTCCTCTGAAGTTCCTTTGCCCTGAATTATTTCTAACTTGCCCAGAATTATAGTTGTCATTATATCGATTGTTGAAATTAGTTTTCCAGGTCTGATTTTGATCAGCATCTCGAGATCGAAAATTTCCCGAGTGTCTGTTTTGATTTTCACTCGTGTGTCTTCTAGTCTGTCGAGATTGTTCTGTCTGTTCTGTATGTTGTGTCTCTTGTCTGAAATTTCCTGAGTTTGATTCTCTTCGAGAATTAGAATTAAAATTTTTGTTCCTAAAATTTCCCGAATATTTATTATGATTCGCAAATTTAGTCTTTTTAAACTCGTCACGAACACATGCGTCTTCAAAACGTCTCTCTCGCATTACATGGATGATATCAATAATGTCATGTAAATTGTAAATTTTATCTAGTAGGACGCCTTGCGTCATTTCTTTTGCAATATTAGCGAGAAGCGAATCTACATTACTTAGATCTGCACACAAATTATTCTTATAGTAAACAATCAATTCATCTGCTTTAAATTTAAGTTTTTGTTATTCAATGGCTAACTGACTTACTGTGTCGACTTTTAAAGATGTAATACGCCGATATATCTCCGCTGGTTCGATGTCCGGTTTGTACCTTAATTTAAGGGCTGTTTTCAGCATTTCCCAGTTGCCCGAGTCCGGCATGTTGATCACTGCTTCTTTTGCTTCACCTTGCACCTTTTCCAGGAATATCAGTCTCGTTGCATCTTCCCCTATTTGCTCGTTGTCTATTCTATCCAAGAAATGTTCTACGCTGGTGATGAAGCCGTTTACAGACACATTGCCTGCACCCGTAAAGGTGCTCATGTGCCGGAGTTCCTTGAAAATGTTGTCCCTTGGATTCGTTTCGTTCCGCAGGGACATACTCTGAATCGCCGCCGCTAGCTGACCAATTTGGTTTTGAGTGTTTTGCGATGCTATGAGCTGTTGCACAGCTGCCGTTAATTGTGCAAATTCTTCTTCTTTTCGTGCCAATTGCATTTGAAGTTCACTTATTTGGGCTTCCATATCTACTTCGTACACTCTTCGCGAATTAAACTCGGATTCTCTCCGTTGTTTCCTTTCCAACATTCACACTTTTGATTTTTGTTTGTTTTATTTATTTTTTTTTTTTTAATGAACAAGATCAGGAGCAGCCTCACCGTCTGTTTTAAGCAACGTTTTAGGCTTAATTGTTGCTCTTGTTCGAAAGTTAGATATTAATTCTGTATTTTTTCTTTTTCTGTTTACGCGTAAATTAGACTATTTGTTTCTTCGGTTTACATACGCAACGCCCGACTAATCTTTGGTTATTTCTTTAGGAATTTTAACCGTGATCAATTCGGTTTGAAAAAAATACTTTCGTAGATTCAAAGAAAACGACTGCGCCAGAAACGGTTTTAACCGCGGTGAATGCCAAAAATAAAAAAAACACACGGATTAATTTTTTAAAGAATCGACATATATTTAATCTTCTGACAAATGGTACAAAGCGTCTGCACACGCGGACGAATCAAGTGAAACTCCACTTACGCTTAATGACAATTATTGGAGGTGCATGTCCATTATGCAAAGTCAGCGTCTGGCTTTTCACATTTCTGAAAATGTGCCACGAAGTTTCTCACGTCTTCTAAGGCGGAGTCATGTTTCTTCGTGGTTTCATATTTTATGAGACCGGACGGTGGCTTATGCATAACTAGCTCGTGACACCTGTAGGAAGTGCCAGGAGTCTGGAGTCTCAAAAACAATCCAACCACTCTCGTGCCAATGTTGAGCGCTGGGAGTAAACTAGACAACGCATCTTCAGTGAGCTTTGGCTGGTGAGCGCACTCCGCCCGTGGTGGTGGAGAAGCTGGTCATACGAGGTCATTTCATCAAAAAGTATTTTCGTGACCTCAGCTAAGAAAGCCTCATTTAACCTTTAATATACCAACAACGAAGGAATGTTGTATTTTCATAAAAGATGCCCAAAAGTGATTCAACTGGATCAATTCGACCTAACTGTGTGTCATGCAATAAAAATTTGCAGAAGGTCAATAAAAAAATGTAATAATAACAATTCTAGCGCATCAGAGCTGCTTAAAAACTGATTTTTCAAGAAATTGTCTTTGAGTGACCAAAAATCTGGCAAGACGTAATACACTTTTTTGTAATATCATATTAACCGAAAGGAATAAAAACCATTTCTCGACTATAACATGAATGGTGAAAATTTTCAGTGCTGGCAACACTTTTCCAACGAAGTAGTAATAAGTCTACCATAACAAGTTCATGCTTAAATCACCCTATGCTTTGAATTTCGTTTTCATCCGAGGATATCATCGCAAGTTTCAGCGATTAAACTATATTTGAGGCTGCCATCTGAAAAATTTTCAAAACAAATGAATAAGGGAGATAATCTCTGGAGTGGCCGATCCGATGGAGCTGAAATTTTCGGAGGACATAGCAGGTAGGTCCATGACTTGCTAGAAATCAGATATCTTAAACTTTTTGGCGCTGACGGCATTTTAGTGAATTTTCATGTACTCCTATATTTTCAAGCAGTGTAAATTTTTGTTCAAAAAAAAGTATTAGGAATGAAAACCTATTATGTTTTTATTTTGTTTATGATAAAAATTTGGAAGGAGGCAAGGATTTTCTTTCGAAATTCCGCGGTAAACGAGAACGGCAACCCGTGATCAAATTACCTCTATTTTCAGCACTCAAAGATTCTGTTGACGAGAACTGACGATCGGAAAATGCGATCAATATGAAATATACAGGACATGTTGGTATTTACTAGGACCAGGTCTGATAGAAGTGATTTTGAAATACGGACAACACTAAGGCAGTGGTGCCATTTGGAAAAACGCTGAGAAAAAAAAACTGGTTTCTGACCTATACCTTCCGATTTAGCAACCAGATTTTAAAAAAATTCACCCAGTAGGTGAACCTTATTCTAAGATAGATTCTATGGATTCCATTGGCTGAAAAATTAGAATAGGGTCACCAGCTAGTGCAATTTTGTCTCCTAAATATTGTAAATTTGCTCAGGAAAATAAAAGTTTTTTCCCTATAACTTCCGATGCAGTAACGAAATCAAAACGAAATTCATGTGATAAGTGGGTCTTGTTGCATTTCTAATTCTGTAGAAATTTCGTTGAAAAACCGTGAAAGGGTTGCTAGCAATGATGAATTTCGTAATTTATTTAAGTTTCTTTATCGAGCGATGTTGTCATAAAATTTCCAAATGGGAATGATCCTGCAATGACAATTAACAACAAAGACTTACGTTTCAAAAATTTGAAAAGTTTGAACGGTGGCAACCTTAAAATTATATTCACTCCTATAACTTACAGCGCAGCCATTCAATCGAAACGAAATTTATAGGGAGGGTTTAACACAATGTGAAGCAGCTATGGTGCTAGCTTATGATTGCCAGCACCAGACAATTTCGTAAATATAGGACCAACTGATGCTTCCATTTTGTATTCATAAACAAAGCATTTACAATAAAATAAGCAACCGATATATTAATTTTCTGAGTTTTGGAAATTTTTCGGATGGCAGCCCCAGACATCGCTGATACTTTCGAAGATATTCTTGTGTAGCAAATATATATTGGCCGAGGCCAGGCGAGCCGAAGTCAGATGAGACCGCCAGCATGTGGAAGGCATTTGACGGCTCGTCACGAAATCGCTTTGACTCGTGCCCACAACCCATTCCGATCGGAAGTCGCACGAGCGCCGGCGAGACCTGTCAAAGTCGCTTGTCTGGACCGTCCATACACTCGGGTTCGCCAGCTTTCACCTGGGCTCATCAAATATGTGTTTTCTACTTTGGATGAAAACGAAATTCAATGGATAGGTTGATGAAGCATGAGCATGTTATGGTAGACTTATTGCTGCTGTGTTGGACAAATGTTGCCAGCACTGAACATTTTCATCATTTGGGTCAGAAAAATCAGAAAATGATATTTGCTCCTTTGAGTAAGAAATTGTTGATATGATACTACAAAGAAGTGTATTACGTCTTCACACATTTTTAAATCCCTCAAAGATAGCTTCTTCGAAAATAAGTTTGCTAGCGGTTCTGATGCGCTAGACTTTTTTTTACGTTAGAGATGGAATGTCTAACGGGTCAGTTCTTTTCAATCGGTGAAATTTACGATGAGTTAAGAGTTTTTTCGCCAGCTTGTTGCGGTGATGAGCGAGGGCTGCAATATATTTTCCAGTACGGTTTTTAATTTTCTCTGAAACCATCTCGATACGCAGGTCTTTATGAATATCGGCATTGCCGAAGTACCACGGGGCTCCGGTGATAGATCGAAGTATTCTTGATTTGGTCGTCTAGTTGATGTTGATGTTTGATGGTCGAGTGGCACCCCATATCTGGAAGCCATATGTCCAGATTGGCTTTAAGACAGACTTATAGACGAGCACTTTAGATTCGAGAGAAAGTTTTGACATGCTATTGAGCATCCGTTTAAATTTTATGAATTTGAGCTTCAGTTGTTGATTTTAGCTTCAATGTGCCGTTTTCAGGTGAGCCTCCTGTTAAAGTGCATTCCGAGATACTTCACTTCGTTACTTTGAGGTATAGGCACATTGTTTAGATATACTTGAGGACAAGTCAGTTTAAGCAATGTGAAAGAAACGTGGATGCATTTGGTTTCATTCATTCTGATTCTCCATTTTGCTAGCCATTCTTCAAGAAAGAAGATGTAGGCCTGCAGTTTACGGAATGCAATAACTGGATCTGAATCAGTGCATAGTATGGCAGTGCTATCCATAAAGGTAGCTGACGTTGCTTTGTCGCATATTGGGAGATCAGATGTGAATATTGAGTATTGAGTTCAAGTACCGGATCTAAAACAATTCTTTGAGGTACTTCTTTGAGGAAGAATAGCTTTTATATCTCACCTGATATGTGTGGTCGGTTAGATAGAAGGAAAGTTTTTTGTGGAAGCTTTTTGGAAGCATTGATTCAATTTCGAAGATCTAGCCTTCATGCCGGACTCTATCGAAGGCTTGAGTTACATCTAAAAAGATTGCTGGGCAGTACTTCTTGTCTTCGAATGCTATTTTAATGTCTGACGTGATTCGATGGACCTATTGAATGGTGCTGTGATGTCTTTAAAACCCAAATTGATGTTCTGGGTTTTTTTTTGGATCTTTAGTATCGGTAGTAGCTTTTTCAACAGAACTTTCTCGAAAACTTTGGAGACGCATGACAAAAGACTAATAGGTCTGTATGACTTCACTTGAGAAGAGTCCTTACCAGGCTTAGGGATCATTATGATCTTGCCTGTTTTCCAAGCTTCAGGAAAATATACGATTCAAAGATAGCATTGAATAGATTAGAAAGCCAAGAGAATATGATCAGTGGCAACTGTTTGAGCATAGCATTGGTGATGAGATCAATTCCCGGTGATTTTTTTGAGCATGTTTCCTGAATAATGATATCTTGCGCTTTCTTAGCCAAAATCTTGATTGCTTCTGAGTCCTGAGCATTCATATTAGGTGGAAAGTCGCACGCTGCCGTGCGTTCATGTTCAAGGTGAACTGCGAAGGCGGTGGCTTTCTCTGCGTCACTTCTGGCCCATTCCCCGTTGACAGTTCTGAGTGGGGCTTTCCTGATGGTAAGTTTGTTGATTCTATTTTGACTGCTTTCCACAGTGAATAGTAGGTATTCTTAGTGGGACTGAGACTCTCTAAGAATGAGTGGAATTTTAAATCGTTATCTTTCGCAAGTACCAGTCTGAGCTCACTAGAAGCTTTGTTGAGTCGTGCTTTAGTTAGAAGAGACCGGTATAGCTGCCAACTCTTTCGTGCTAGTCCTTTTTCCTGTACTAAGATTTTTGTTGATGAGGAGTATGTTGTTTTTCGAGTTGAGTCATGCAGTTCCATTTTAGGTGTCGCGGTGTCGAATGCTTCCAAGACATGCTCGTTGAAAAAGATAACAGTGGAATCGACATCTTCCGGTAATTTGAGAGATGCATTAAGAAATGTAGAGCTGGTGAGGTGTCGTTTGAATGCACTCCAGTTGGTTTTCTTGCGAATATCTATGCTTACAGCAAGGGAAGTGGGGCTACATGTCCAGACTAATAATGACAGGAGAGAAGTCTATGAAGTCTAGAATTTTGTTGATGTCTGACGCCCAATATGTTGGCTGGCCGGTTGAGATATGCCTCAAACCATAGTTTTAAAGTGTATGGAAGAGTGCTTTGCCCCTAAGTGTTATGAGTCGAGATCCCCAAAACGTGTGTTTTGCGTTTCAATATTAACGAAAAGTGTGTTAGCCGCATAACCAAAAATAAACCAAATCTACTTCATGTTAAGTTAAACTCACTTTGTGAATTTCGTTTCGATTCAATGACTGCGATGGAAGTAGTGAAAAAAATTTTAGAGCCACCACTCCTAATTTTTTTTCAATTTTTTGAAACAGGAGAAAAAGCTTTTTCTCGGGGAAAAAGGCTTTATTTTGCTGAGCAAATTTCCAGGATTTAAGAGACAAAAATTGACATAACTGGCAGCTCTATCCTAATCTTTCAACCAAATGGTAGGTAAGGTTAGGAAAGGTTCAGATACTTTGTGAATTTCGTTAAAATTTATTGGCTGAATCAGAAGCTATAGCCCAAAGAGCAGTTGTTTTTGTTTGTGATTATTGAAGATGGCACCGGTGCCCCAGAGTTGCCCACAATTCAAAATCGTTCATTTGAAACCTGGTCCTTGTTAAAACCAACATGTCCTGTAAATTTCATAATGATCGAATTATCCAATCGTCAGCTCTCCTGAACAGAAGTTTCGAGTGCTGAAAGTAGAGGCTATTTGGTGATGGGTTGCCGTTCTTGCGCATCTTAGAATTCTCAAAATTTCAAATTAGGTTAAAGTTTCAAAGGTTAAAATTTATCAATAATTTGAAGCTTTTGTCAAAAAGCAAAAATTTGTCAGGGGTGTCGATGATTTACAGGGTTTTTCACGTTTCTTTTTGTAGCTACAGGTTTGCTCGCACAGTTTTGTGTATAGTTTAAGTCAACATCAACACGCTCTGCAAATTTCACAACGATTAAATTGTTATGTACATAAAATGTATGACAAATCGAAATTTGGAAAAAATTCATTGCTTCTTTTTAGGCATTCAACGCCCACATAAAGCTCATAATTTTCAATTTTTTATCATAAAGAAGCATAAAACATAGTAGCCTTTTATTTTCATTACTTACTTCTAACAAAAATGTACTCTGCATAGAAATAAAGGGGTGCATGAAAATTACTAAAAAAACCCGCCGCCACCAAAGAGTTATTTTAATCAGTTAATGCACTAGTTCTTATATGCATCTATGTTCCCTGAAAAAGTCCGCTCAATCGGACTGGCCACTCCGGAGACTATCTCCCTTAATCATTTTGCTGATATATATATATATATATATATATATATATATATATATATATATATATATATATATATATATATATATATATATATATATATATATACCTTACACTTTGATAAAATATTTTCTCGTGCGAACAAACAGCTATGTCTCATTAAAAGACGTGCCAAAGAATTCCGTAGTCTGTGGGTCACAAGATCCTTATACACTTCACTTGTACGTCCTATTCTCGAATACGCTTGCATTAGCTGGAATCCCGCTTTTGAAACCCACAGTGACAGACTCGAGTCAATACAAAAACTATTTTTACTTTTCGCCTTGAGAGAACTGTACAACCCTTATTGCTGATTTTAATAGCCTACCCCCTTATGAGTTTCGACTGGGTCATTTAAACCTATCGACACTAGCCTCCAGAACAATTATGATATCGGCCTGCTTCACATTCGACGTCATTAGAGGCGCTATTAATGTAGAATTCCTAAATAGTAAAATTTCGATAAATATCCCTGTGAGGAACACCAGGTCCAATCGTTTCCTAAAAGAATATTCACATTCGACGACATATGCAGCAAATGAGCCAATTAACAGATGCTGCAGAATATTCAACAGCATAAGTTATTTATATTCCCCTACGATTTCCAAATTATCCTTCAAATCCTCTCTTTTGCATGCCATCCATACCCGTAAACCTTAAGCCATAGTTTATATGTCAATGTTTTCATTTATTGATTGTTATTTATTAATATATTTGTTACTTTTTTCATTTGTTTGTTACTTATTTAACTTTTTTGTTTTCACTGTTTACTTGACTTTACTTCTCCATTTTATTTTTTATTTTTTATTTTATATCTAACTTTGTACCTTGTTTGGTGAATAAATAAAATAAAATAAAATAATATATATATATATATATATATATATATATATATATATATATATATATATATATATATATATATATATATATATATATACATATATATATATATATATATAAAGAAATATGAATTTTCGACAAAACGAGTTTAATACTAATATTCTTCGAAAATCAGTAAAAATACCATTTCTTGCCATATTGACAGACAGTTACATTCCATCGTTTAACACTCTCAATTGTCACAAGACCATATGTCAGTCAACTTGCATAGTCAAATTAAACTACTTTACGTTTTGGATTCAAAATCGTACAGTGGCTATTCAAAAATTGATTGCTTTATGAATCTTGTATGCTTGTACTACGTAAGTATGTTCCAAAAGCAAAGTCTACTCCTAATTAACATCAAATACGAAATCAAAAGCAAGTTATCTAAGAAACATCGTCCTAAGCAAATCAAATTACTCTGCATGCTCCATGGGCAAACGTACGCAAAGGTTTACACTCTCTCAAAACACTAGGGTAGGTATAATGTTCCCAAATCGAATTCGGTTAACAAGTGTTGTGTGTGCGAGTAATTTCCAATTACGTGTATACCTTTGCACTCACTTGCTACGGTTAATCATATTAATTCACCTAATTTAGGTGCTGCGTGTTCGTACGCAACTCACACAAAGCCCCAGATCCTTGGATTGAATTGACACAAGTTTCGAGAACAGCAAAAGGACACTGCCGCACTATTATTTCTATTTGAGCAAGAATATTCAAGATATTACTGAGCACGCAGAGAATCGTACAAGCAAATGATCTGATGTGGCACTTATAATCCATGTAAATTAACAGAGAAAACGCTGTTTGAATAGTAATTTGAGAGGATTAATTAAAACTATAAAGCGGACCTTTTTCAAATAATTCACATTCATAATCTACACAAAGCTGCCGAACGGTTTTTTTATGCAAATAACTGCCCAAAAATCCTTTGTTTAGTATACTTCAGTCACATAGCTGTATCTTTGTGTGTTTTCAAATGCTTCTTCATACGAAGAAGATACCGAATAAAAGGCTGGGGTTCCACACATTACTTCAAGGATTGTACTCAAATAAGTTTGATTGCTCTTTGAATGATAACCAGTTTTCTATTACAAGCAGATGTTCAAAGAAGTAAATTTATGCCATAATTAAGGTAACTGTTTGAAATGTGATTTTGTGCGTAAAAACGCATGCCTATCTCAGGTTTGTGGTCAAAATAAAGGGCGAGATACTAATGTTTTTCTAGAAATAGTTTTTATGCTGCTCCGCCCACACATATGAATTTAATGAATCAAACACATGCATATCTCAGTTTTGAGTCTCAAGGGAGATTATGTCAGTTTTGAGTCTCAAGGGAGATTAAGAACTGCAATCTTTTGCTGAAAAGGGGGTGTCCTTTCTGGTCATTCCAATGGCGGATGGTGTTTTAGCAATATGATTATCCTCAGCTCCTTAAGTTAATTTTACTGTAAATCGTTGCACATTCCACATGAACTTAGACCTTTAAATTTCAAAAAGTATGAATCCTTAAATCTCAAAAGAATTTTAAGTACTCCAAAATAATGTAGTATTTTTGATCAAATTGTTACTTTGTGTGGGTCAATATAAAAAAAAACTCTAGCGCACCTGAACCGCTAGAAAACTAATTTTCGAAGAAATTGTCTTTGAGTGACAAAAAAGTGTGGAAAGACGTAATACACTGTTTTTTTTAGAATCATATCAACCATTCCTTATCCAAAGCAACAAAACTCAACTATATTACATATAATTCAGTGCTGGCAGAACTTTCCGAACGAAGCAGCAATAAGTCTACCATAACAAGCTCATACTCAAATCAACGTATCCTTTGAATTTCGTTCTCTTCGCAGGATTTCATCGAAAGTTTCAGCGGTTAAACATTGTTTGAGGCTGCCATCCAAAAAATGTTCAAAACTCGAAAAATTTAAAATAGAATTCCTTATTTTTATTGCAAATGCTTCGCATATGAGAACGTTGTTTGAAGCATCTGTTGGTGCAATATTTACGGAAATGGCTAATGCTGGTTAGCCTGTGTCAACAGCAAAGCATAATACATACCAAATCTGCTTCACGTTAAGTTAAACCCAACCAGTAAATTTCGTTTCGATTGAATCACTGCGCAGGAAGTTATACGGGTGAAAAGAATTTTAGAGTTGCCACCCTCAAAACTTTTCAAATTTTTAAAGCGTTAATATTTCTTGTTAATTTTCATTGTAGGATCATTTCCATTTGGAAATCTAATGACATAATCGCTCAGTAAAGAAATTAAACAAAGTTACAAAAATTGTCATAGCTGGCAGCCCTTTCATGATTTTGGTACGAAATTTCTACGACATTTGGTTCACATTAAAGTTCATTTACTGCGTGTACTTCGTTCTGATTTCTACACTGGACCGGAAGTTATAGGGAAATAAGCTTTATTTTGCTGAGCAAATTTGCAAGATTTAGGAGACAAAAATCACCATAGCTGGCAACTCTATTCTAATTTTTCAGCCAAATTTTCATCAAATGTTAAATAGAGTAAGATCCAAGTACTGAATGAATCTTATCAAAATCTGATGGCTGAATCGGAAGTTATAGGCCAAAAACCGGTTTTTTTTCTCAGTAACTTTTCAAGATGGTACCACTGGCACAGAGTTGCCCGCATTTCAAAATCACTTCTATCAGACCTGGTCCTAGCTAATACCAACATGCTCTGTAAATTTCACTATGATCGGATAAGCCGGTCGTCAGTTCTCGTGAACAGAACTTTCGAGTGCTGAAAACAGAGGTAATTTGGTGATGGGTTGCCGTTCTTGTGCAAATCGGAATTTTGAAAATTTCAATTTGGCATGATGGGCAAAGGTTAAAATTTATCAGTGATTTGATTTTTTTGTCAAAAATCAAAAATTTTTCAGGAAGGTCAATGATTTGAAGGTTTTTTTTTCAAGAGCCTGCCGTAGCTGCAGGGTTACCCGCACTATCTTGAAAATCAACGTGTGCTAAATTTTACTCAACATCAATACGCTCTGCAAATCTCACGACGATCCATTGCTTTGCTTAGAAGTAATGACAAATCAAAATTTGAAAAAAAATCCTTGCCTACTTTTAGGCACTCTGCACCCACACACGGCTCAAAATTTTCAATTTTTTATCATAAACGAGCTTAAAACATAATTAATTTTCATTCCCAGTACTTTTTTTTAACAAAAATTTACACTGCTTGGATATATAGGAGTACCTCAAAATTCACTAAAACGCTCGCCGCCGCCAAAAGGTTTAGAGTATCTGAATTTGGGAAAAATGTGGACCTACCTATTATATACATCTACGTTCTCCGAAAATTTCAGCTCAATCGGATTGGCCACTCCAGAGATTACTTCTATTAACCGATTTGCTGATATATATATATATATATATATATATATATATATATATATATATATATATATATATATATATATATATATATATATAAATAAAGAAATATGAATTTTCGGCGAAACGAGTTTAATACTATTGTTCTTCGAACATTAGTAAAAAGTATACTGCACACGTACCAGTAGAAACACTAATGTTCGAAGAATATTAAAGGAATCTTGCAGATTTTGAATGTATATTCTACGACACTTGTTCTTTGAAACGATCAAATTATCGATGATGACTTCATCAAAAGTTACAGGGACAGAGACAAACTTGGAGCTGCCCTGCGAAAAATTTCCAGAACTTAGAAAATTGAAGCATTGTTTATTTATTTTCATTTTAGATATTTTCCATATGAATACATAAAAGCAGCATGTGTTGGTACGGAAGTAGAGGAAATACTTTATGCTGGCAGCCCTTAGCTAGCACCAACACCGAAAATATACTAAATCTGCTTCACACTACATCCTGCGAATTTTGCTTCGATCCGATGCCTGCATTGAACGTTATATGGGTACAAAAGAATTAAGAATTACCACCCGCAAAAATTTTCTAAATTCAAAATATTTGTTCTTCATTATCATTTCAAGGTCATTAACATTTCAAAATTTAACGATATCATCGCTAACTAAAGATATGACAAAAAAAACAAAAAAAAATCTACCGGATCAGAACCGCTAGAAAACCGATTTTCGAAGCAAGTATCTTTGAGTGACTTCAAAATGAATGAAGACGTAAAAAAATTCTTTGTGGTATAATATCAGCAGTAGTAAGTCTACCATAACATGCTCATGCTTTATCAACTTTATGATTTTCGTTTTCATAAAAGGATATCATCGAAAGTACAGCGATTAAACTATGTCTCGGGCTGCCATCCGAAAAATTTCCAAAACTCAGAAAATTTAAGCATTGGTTGCTTTTTTAATGTAAATGATTTGCTTATGCATACAAAATGGAAGCATCTGTTGGTGCAATGTTTACTAAACTGTCTGGTGCTGGCAATCATGGGCTAGCACCATAGCTGCTTCACGTTGTGTTAAATCGACCCTGTGTATTTCGTTTCGATTGAATGACTGCGCTGGAAGTTATAGGAGTGAATAAAATTTTTGAATTACCACATTCAGAACTTTTTAAATTTTCGAAACCTAAATATTTGTTGTGAACTGTCATTGCAGGATCATTCCCATTCGGAAATTGAATGACAACATCGCACGATAAAGAAATGTCAATAAATTACAAAATTCATCATAGCTGGCAAACCTTTCATGACTTTCCAACGAAATTCATACAGAATTAGAAATACAGCAAGGTCCACTTGCCGCATGAGTTTCGTTTTGATTTCGTTACTGCATCGGAGGCTATAGGGAAAAAACATTTATTTTCCTGAACAAATTTTCAATATTTAGGAGACAAAAATTGTCATAGCTGGCAACCCGACTCTAATTTTTTAACCAAATTTCACCTACAGCGTGAATTTTGTTAAAATTTGGAGGCTTAATCGGAAGCTTTAGGCCAAAAGCCAGTTTTTTTCTCAATGACTTTTAAAAATGGCACCACTATCACAGTGGTGCCTATATTTCAAAACTACTTCTATCATCACTTCTATCCTAGTTAATACCAACATGCTCTGTAAATTCTATGTTGATCGCATTATCCGGTCGTCAGTTCTCGTGAACAGAAGTTTCGAGTGCTGAAAATAAAGGTAATTTGATCATGGGATGCCGTTCTTGCGAAACGCGAAATTTTGAAAATTTGAATTCGACATAGTGGAGAAAAGTAAAAATGTATCTATAATTTAAACTTATTTTCAAAAATCAAAAATTTTTCAGGAGAGTCCATGACTTCAAGAATTTTTTTTCAAGAGCCTTCTGTAGCTACAGGGTTGCCCGCATATTCCTGAAAGTCCATGTGTGTTAAGTCTTAGTCTACATCAATGCGTTCTGCAAATTTCACGATGATCCATTGCTTTCATTAGAAGTTATGACATATCGAAATTTGATTTAAGCCCTTGTCTACTTTTAGGCACTCAGCACCCACAAAAGGCTCAAAATTTCCAGTTTTTTATCATAAACAAACATAAATCACAATAAATTTTGATTTTCAATATTTACTTTTAGCAAAAATTTACTGTGCAAGGGTACCAGAAAATTAACTAAAATGCCCGCCGCCGCCAAGGGGTTAGAGATACCTTAAATTACGGGCCTACCTGGTATATCAATCTACATTCTCCGAAAGTTTCATTTCAATCGGATCAACCACTCCAGAGATGTCCTTTAATAATTTTGCTGATATATATATATATATATATGTATATATATATATATATATATATATATATATATATATATATATATATATATATATATATAGATATATATATATATATATATATATATATATATATATATATATATATATATATATGAATATATATATATATATATATATATATATATATATATATATATATATATATATATAAATATATACATATATATATATATATATATATATATATATATATATATATCTATATATATATATATATATATATATATATATATATATATTTATATATATATATATATATATATATATACATATATATATAGATATATATATATATATATATATATTTATATATATATATATGTATATATATATATATATATATATATATATATATATATATATATATATATATATATATATATATATATATAAAGGGTTCTTTGAAACTTTGAAATGAAATAATTGTTTTGATTGCCATGAAATTGGTTTTATTGGAAAGGTTATTACCCTCCATTTTTATTTGAAAATGATTTGAGGCATGTGAGTGTCACAAATGGCGCGGAGTAAATTCAAACAAGAAGTCCAATTTTCAGCTACTCTAACCAATAATTGGGGCCGTATCCCGCCAATAACGTGGCAAATGTTGTCTTCCAGACGGTCAAGCTTATCGAGCTTGTTGGCGTAGACGAGTGATTTGACGCATCCTCATAAGAAATAGTCCAGCGGTGTTAAATCACAAGATCTTGCAGGCCAGTTCACAGGTCCAAAACGAGAAATTATGCGCTCATCAAATGCTTCTTTCATTAAGTCGATGGTTGCACGAGCTGTAGGGCACGTCGAAACCAGAGGTCTGCTGCATTACGGCGAGTGAATTCCGGAACGAGAAGGTCATTAGTCATGGCTCTATGGCGGCCACCATTGACTGTATTGTTATTACCAGCAGCATTTTTGAAGATATTTGGACCAATTATTCCACCGGCCCATAAAACACACCAAACAGTGACTTTCTCCGGATGTAACGGTTGCTCATTACTCCAAATGTGGCAGTTTTGTTTATTAACGTAGCGTTTCAATCATAAATGGGCCTCATCGCTAACCAAAAAAAAAACAGAATATGAGTTTCTCGAACAGAACCGTTTTTTTTTAAATAAATCTGCAGAATTTGCAGACGTTGCTCAGGTGTCAACCTATTCATAACAAAATGGCAAACCGAATTAACCATTAAACGCATAACAGCTGTCACACCACACGTAGCATTAAAAAATGTTGCTAACTTAAAATGCTATACCGCTAAAAAAACACCCTGTATATAAATACATATATATATATATATATATATATATATATATATATATATATATATATATATATATATATATATATATATATATATATATATATATAAATCTATATATATATATATATATATATATATATATATATATATATATATATATATATATATATATATATATATATATATATATATATATATAGTAATAATTCATGGCAGCAGAAATGTGTTAAATCTAATCATATGAAAAAGTTAATAGCAGTGTCATTCTGCTAGGCACATTGATCTGAACTTTTGTTCAGAATAATAATAATAGTTTTTAGTCATTAAACTGTACATCGATTAGTTAACTTAATGGATATTTAACATAAAAGACCTTATATTTAGCGGCTATTCTATTTTGGCCTGGTGGCTCTTTTTGGATTGTAGTTATTTTTTATTTGTATCATATACTTATTTTCCGGTTGGTACTTATAAAATATAACTCAGATTTTACATTACCTGGTGTTTACTTAGCTATACTATACTTTAATACTAACTTCATATACTAAACTAGATCTAGCTTAAGTCTAACTACAATGAGCTTAGCCTACGTAAACCTCAACTTAATTATCCACTCCGATTCGTCGGAAGGGCAACATAACTGATCAGTATGTCTTTGAGCCGCCGTTGTCCTGCTACCTTCGCCGAACGAAATGACTCATTAGAGCCACTCGTGCGTCCCGTATCCCGGATCAGTGCATTTTCATGTCCGTCTGTCTGCGCGTAAAACCTTGTTGTCAGTTCCACAGCCCAGTCCTTTAGTGGCTCAAGTCCAAGATATAGGGAATAGAGCTTTATTTTGTGTATTTTAATTTCGTAGTAAGGAATCAACTTCATGAATCAACCTTTTTATCAACACTTCATGTTAGCATATGAAACTTTGCATTTATTCATATGAGAGTTTCAAACCATACACAATTCTAAAAATAGTACACAGAGCTCTCCTTGATGGTAAGCTCCATTTTCGAATACTGAACAATTTTGAACACAATAAAAATGTTCTGCGCGATTTGAGATTTTCAGATCCTTATCAAATGTTTTCGTATACATTTGTGTGCATTCTAGCTAGTCGTAGCAGTGGAAAATATAATTTTCAAGTCAAGTTATGTTCAAGTTACTCACAAGGTTTTGCTTATAAACTTTTATTCAATCTATTTTTCAAGATACTTTGCCACTATACTACACGATGTCTAACAATTTTTAAATATTTCAATTTTATGACAACAATTTGACTCAATACAAATTCACTTCACGATGATTCTTTTCCAAAAACTAGCTACTTTTTACAATTCTACCTTTTATTTTTATTAAATTGTAATTCTAGTTCAAATCTAGTTTAGTTTTTTTTTAGGTCGATTTCCCCAATATTACAATGACCGGGTCGTCGACTCTTCTCAGCTGCTCTTTTTTTTTCACCTCGGCTGCATGATAGACCGCGAACAGTGCAGTGGAGCCGCTGGGGAAGTGTCAATCCGTGACATTTTGACTGTTGATTAACGTTATATTGTTTTGACCACATCCTTTACGTGAAAAATAGGGAAGTTTTTTCTTCATGTAAACTGTCATAGTTGCTACTACTGTTGTATACAAAATAAAAAAATTCGATATCAAATGAAAGTTTATGTGATATCAAGATGATCTCAATTTATCATCCTTAACTTTTATAATGCAATTATTTCAATATTCCATTGTAGTCACTTCGCATTTTTAAACGTAATAGTTTGGCACATCAACTGGTTTGCATATACATAGACCGAGTCTACTTTTTTTTTCGCAAGAAAACACTTAACAATCCCGGATATATGCGAACCAAAAATCTACAGCAGCCCTCCCCAAGGACAACACAAAGAAACGAAATTTCCTTAGTACCAGTAATAAATATAAAACTCGATGCACAGAGCGCGTACACTCTTTCGGCTTTCGTAGCTTTGGATCGTTAACGAATTATAGTTAATATCCTCTTAACATTAAAATGTTCAAACGTGCATTCAAATCTCGTTTGCATTTGTGCATATGATGTTAACAGATAAGTTCTATCACTGGCTTCTTTTCGAGTCTGATCGACGTGTTGTAATAAAGAAGACTATTAAACCTATAAGATGGGGAGCAGGTAAGGAAATATGAAAACGATATACTTAATATCCAAGAAAGTTTACGAAATGAAAGATTTTACGCTCAAATACGGCTCTCAGTCTTTCATTTGTAGTCACATGAAAAACCGAATGCAATTCGAGTCATTAGTGATTCCACTTAATAGCAATTCAACTTTTTATGCAGATGACACGTAATGTTATAAAATCTTTTTATTATGCAGCAATAGGTGCGTTTTTTGCACTTCTGATCAGATTACACCAAGTAGGTTCCTGCATTCTCTTAACTTGCTGATTTCTTAGTAATTACTGATTTCCGAAGAAAATTAGTATTAGACTCGTTTCGCTGAAAATTCATATTTCTTTACATATGGTATATATATATATATATATATATATATATATATATATATATATATATATATAATTATATATAATTATATATGTATATAATTATATATATATATATAAATATATATATATATATATATATATATATATCTATATATATATATATATATATATATATATATATATATATATATATATATATATATATATATATATATATATGTATATATATATATATATATATATATATATATATATATATATATATATATATATATATATATATATATATATATATATATATATATATGGTGTTGGTATCTACTAGACCCACATAATGTTTACCCATCTGGCAATACTATCCAATATTGTATCTGTCAAGTAAATAAATACATCTAGTCAGTCTTTTTCCGGAACCGTCTTAGTCCAGACTTATTTGCATATAAAAGCCAATTGTTTTTATTTTCTAATTCGAATTCATCGACTCTGACGCAAAAGGGTTATGGGCCCAGACTCGTAGTGAATCGGTGAAAATAGTTTTGACTTTGCGAAGAAAGATTTATTTTCTTTTTTTTTTTGTTAATTTTTCCGGTGGCCATCGACCAGAGGTACATCGATATACGTACGGTAGAACGAACTAAGAGATTATAATTTTGCCAGTGTGAATGCAGAATGGCCAAACAGGGGGAGGACAGAATCCAGAAATTGATCGGCGCCTCGAATTACTCGACACGGGCTCTGGAAATGAGAGTTCTGTTGGAATGGCACGATTTGGATGGAGCCATCACGAATCCTGCTGGGACAACAGATGCGCTTAAGCTCAAGAAGACGCGAGCCAAAATTCTCATCAACATCGATCGCACACTCTACGACGATATCGGAGAATTGAAACGGCACGTGAAGTTTGGGACAAGTGTCGAGAATTGTACGATGATGTAAACTGGATCAGACTGGCTCGGACAATTGTTGAAGTAATAACGACACGGTTGGAGACGTCGTCATCAATGAATGACTACTTGAAGAAAATCACGACTGCATCGCGAGTTTTGGCGGACTTAGGCCTCAAGATGCAGGATGAGGTGATTTGCGGCATTATTCTGTTGAGACTCACATCCGAATACGAATCATTTATCACAGGACTGGATGGTGGCATGCTCATCAACAAAAAGATGACGATGACGAGCCTCACATCAAACATCTTAAAGTGCCGACTGATTGACACGGAACGTGCCAAGCGGGCGATCAACAGTGAAGGTTGAACTGGAAATGTATTCAGAGCGTCAGTGAGCCACAGAAGACTCAAATTGGGGAATTCATCCAGAAAGAATGGACCGAAGAATGGTGTGAAAAGAGGTGAATTCCAGTTCAGGTATTTTCAGAGTCACAACACTGGTCACATGCGTCGGGATTGTCCATAGCGACCAAAAAGCGCAGATGCAAAGTGCACGGAACCGAACAATAAGCCAAAAACGTTTCTGGCAGTGACATCGAATAGTAGAATGAACGCGAAGTTTTTTTGATTCGATCGATAAATCGAGGCCCATGGCACTTCATGCAATGGCAGTCGATAATGTCGATTATTCGGATCGTGTGTGGTACGTCGACAGTGGTGCGAGTCAACACATGACTGGAAGTCAGAATTTGTTTAATAATTTCGTGGAGAATGCAGCATTCACAGAGATTTCGAAGGCTGATAACACGCATTTGAAAGTGCTTGGTACTGGATCGGTTGATCTGTGTGCTAAAGACCAAACAATAAGCGTGAAGAATGTTGTACTTGTATCTGGCTTATCGACGACTTTGCTGACAGTGCATTGAATGGTAAAATCCGGTAAAAGAATTGAGTTTAATGAAAACGGTTGTGTTGTGCGCGATTGAAGTGATGGCAGTGTAGTTGTCCAAGAAATGGTACATACAAGCTGCAAAGCGATGCTGTCGCGTTGAAGGCAACCACACACAGCGGCTTGAATTTGATGACATAGCATCGTCGACTCGGAAACTGGCATACGGCGACTTGATCAAGCTGGAGAACATCGTAGATGGAATCAACATCAATGGAGAACAAACAGCTTTGTCAAAGTGTGTGTCATGCTTGAAAGGAAAGCAGAGTCGTGAACCGTTTTGCCACTTAGACACAGTAATAAAATCGAAACGCGTGTTGGAGTTAGTGCACACAGTCATTTGCGGTCCGATGGAGAATGTGTCAGTAGGTGGTGCATGGTATTTTGTGACATTCGTCGATGATTTCTCGCTTAAAGTATTTGTTTACTTTGCCAAGAAGAAGAATGATATTCAGCAGCTGTTTGCAGAATGCAAGGCGGTGGTCTAGACACAGACCAAATCGAAGCTAAAAGTGATACGTTCGGACAACGGCAAGGAGTATTTCGGTCAGTTTGATCGTATTTGCCGAGAGAGCGGCATCATTCATCAAACCAGCTGCACGCACACACCACAGCAGAACGGCGTTGCCGAACGAATGAATTGAACATTGGTCGAACGGGCCAAATGCATGTTGTACGATGCCGATTTGAAAATTCCGATGTGAGCAGAAGCGATCAATTGGGCTGCGTACGTGACGAATCGAACAATCAATCGGATATTGGGCAAACGACTGCCAGAAGAGGTGTGGACTGGACGGAAAGTCAACATTTCTGATGTCCGCATATTTGGCACCGAAGTGATGGTGCATATACCCAATAAAAAACGTCGCAAGTGGGACGCGAAGTCAGGTTCGATGTTGTTCGTTGGAATCGCAGCGAATCAAAAAGGCTGGCGATGTTTCAACAAGGAAGCGAATAATGTTTGCATCAGCCGTGACGTCAAATTCATGAATCCGCCTGAAATGAAGGAACTCAAAACCGGAACTTCCACCGGGAATGATGACGAAACGCCAATGTTGACAGGTGGTTCGGAGAACTCTTTTCAGTTGGGGAGTTCTATTCCGTTGAGGAATCCACCAGAAGCAGATTAGATGTATGATCCCACTACAGATGACTCGAATGATTCAACGATTTTGGAAAGAAGTGAAGGCTTTGAGGACGCAGACTTAACGTACTTCGACGGTCCCAATGACGAGGATTTCGTTCCAACCTCACCCGATTCTTCACCGATAAGACTACGTCGGAAATCGGAGCAGCTTGCTTAGAAGGCCACTGACACTTTGCTGGCATCGGCATATATCGCAGAAGCGGGTGAACCTGAAGTCATGCGCGATGCGATGGAACCTGGCGACAAGCAGCATTGGATAGCTGCGATGAACGAAGAGATGGAAGCTCATGCTGAAAATGGAACTTGAAGCATGGTAAACTTGCCACCTGGTCGCGAAACAAAGTCAAGGTCGGAGCTGATGGACGTGTGGTTCGGTACAAAGCCAGACTTGTGGCGAAGGGTTGCTCTCGAAAATTCGGGATTGATTATGTGGAGACCTTCTCGACGGTGGTGAGATTTAAATCAATCCAAATTTTGATTGCATTCGCTGCCAGACATAGAATGAAAATTCATCAAATGGATGCGGTGACTGCATTTCTGCAAGGAGGCCTAGACGGAAAGATTTATACGGAACGACCGGAGCGATACCATGATGGCACTGCGCTTGAGTGCAAGCTGGAGTGGGCCATGTATGGTCTGAAACAAGGTGGAAGACAGTGGAATCGTAAGCTGGATAGGGCCCTGATTAGATTTGGGCTGACTAAGTAAAAACTTGATCCATGCGTTTACGTCTCATCCAAGGAGAAGGTAATTGTTGCCATTTACGTTGATGATCTTTTGATTTTTTGGAAGGACCAACATACCTTGAAAATGATCATATCCCAGCTGTGTGCTACATTCAAAATGAAGGATCTTGGACGGACAGAACAATGCGTTGGACTGAAGATTGAATATGGTGCTGAAGTCAAAGCCACTCACCAAATAGGATTTATCGAGAAGGTGCTTGAGCGATTGGGGATGTCAAATTGCAAGGCTGCACCAACGCCTACCGACACGAGTCGAAAGTTGTCAGTCACAATGGCAAAGTTGAACGATAGGATGTTGAGCATTCCGTAACAAGAAGCTGTGGACAGTCTGCTGTATCTGGTACACACCCGACTTCGCTTTCGTGAGTAAATTTACGTGAGTAGATTCAACACAAATTATGGTGAGGTTCACTGGCCTGCAGTGAAAAGAATTATACGATACCTGCGTGAAACGGCTGGGTTTCGCATTCTGTACCGCTATGGAGGTGGTCAACTAAGAGGTTTTTCGGACTCAGATTAGGCGTCAGATATTGACCAAAGACGTTCATGCAACGGGTTTGTGTTCACAATAAGTGATGGCACTGTGTCATGGAGCAGTTTGCGTCAATACACAATCGTTTTATCATCTACCGAAGCGGAGTATATGGCGCTTTCGGAGGAAACCAAGGAGGCAATCTGGTTGCGCCAGTTCGTTGACTCACTTAACGATATTAATGGGCCAGTCGAGATAAAGTGCGATAACCAGAGTGCCATTTCATTGGCAATGGAGGATATGTTTCGCAAGAGGACGAAACACATCGATATCCGCCATCATCATGTTCGAGACAGGATCGGCGATGGAACGATTAGCATCAATTTCGTTGCATCAGAAGCCAACGCAGTGGACGCATTGACGAAAGCCGTGTCTCGCAGCATCATCCAGCGTGGACTGAACATTATGGGCATTGGCTCAAAGTGATATTTTGTATTGTTAAAGTAGAGTAGCTTAACTAGATCACTTGGCCCAATGAGTTGGGGTGTTGGTGTCAACTAGACCCACATTATGTTTACCCATCTGGCAATACTATCCAGTATTGTACCTGTCAAGTAAATAAATGCATCTAGTCAGTTTTTTTTCCGGAATGGAATTAGTCCAGACGTATTTGCACAGAAAAGCCAAGTGTTTTTACTATTTATGCAATGCGCTATTTAGCTATGTAGGCCCTTCTTTGAACAAAAGGGGCTAAATGTAAGCCTAGGTTAAGTTTTAGGTCTCATTAGGTTAGGTTAGTTATAATTAGGTATAGGTTAGAACTTAATTGTAGTGTAAGGAAGACTTTAAGTCAAGTATTGTTCTAGTAACCCCAGCACTTGAACAAGCTGGGTAGTATTATTAGTGTGTTAGATAAAAACTGTTTAAGGAAAAACTATTTATATATAAAAAACCATAAGAGCCAGCAGGCCAAAATAGTAGAGCCGCTAGACTTTAAATTATCATTGTTAATTATACTTTAAGCTAAGTTAAGAATGCACAACAATAATGAAATAAAAATCTTCTTCAATCAATCAAATCCGAGTGTCTTTATTTTCTAATTCAAATTCATTGAGTCTGACGCAACATATATATATATATATATATATATATATATATATATATATATATATATATATATATATATATATATATATATATATATGTATATATATATATATATATATATATATATATATACATATATATATTTATTTATTTATTTATACAAACATACATACATATATATATATATATATATATATATATATATATATATATATATATATATATATATATATATATATGTATGTATATATATTTATATATATATATATATATATATATATATATATATATATATATATATATATATATATATATATATATATATATATATATATATATATATATATATATATGTATATATATATATATATATATATATATATATATATATATATATATATATACATATATTTATATACATATATATATATATATATATATATATATATATATATATATATATATATATATATATACATATATATACATAAATAAATGTATATATTTATATCTATATATATATATATATATATATATAAATATTCTATATTATATATATATATTATATATTATATATATTTATATATATTTATATATTTATATTTATATATATATATATTTTATACACCTATATCTTCCAAAAGTTTAGCTCATTCGGATCGGCCACTCGAGAGATTATCTCCCTTAATCATTTTGTTGATATATTATAAATGGGTACATAGGTATATATATATATATATATATATATATATATATATATATATATATATATATATATATATATATATATATATATATATATATAAATAATTATATAAATATATATATATATATTTATATATATATATATATATATATATATATATATATATATATATATATATATATATATATATATATACAGTGGGTAAAAAAAGTTAAGGCACAAACTATTATGAAGAACAAAAAACCTATTTGTAATGCGACTTTAATCATAAATGATGGTGTTTATGCATTTAATTAAAAGTTTAGCATGTTAACTTTAAGAAAAATATCAAAAAATTGGAAATGAAACAAATTTCGAAACATTAACGTAAAATTTTTCACTGAAGAACCAAAATAACACATAAAAAGCTAAGGCACATTGCAGTTTAATCTGAAATTACTTTAATTGTTTAAAAGTGATTAATTTTAAAAAAAATCAACTTACATAACACTTATACTCAGTTGCTCTTCCACGTATTTTTCTCACTTCTCGCAGTCGTTTCGGGATCGTCTTCATAATTTTTTTGCAAAAAGCGAATGAATTGTTGTTCCATTCATCAATAATGACCTTATTTAGCTCTTTGTTATACTTTCCCTTTCGCAATGCTACTCTGGTTTTGAGATGATGTTTGTGCCTTAACTATTTTTGCCCACTATATATATATATATATATATATATATATATATATATATATATATATATTTATATATACCTATGTACCCATATATAATATATCAACAAAATGATTAAGGGAGATAATCTCTCGAGTGGCCGATCCGAATGAGCTAAACTTTTGGAAGATATAGGTGTATAAAATGGGCAGATACATGACTTGCTAAAATTCAGATACTTTTAACCCTTTGGCGGTAGCGGGCATTTATGGGAATTATAAGGTGCTCCTATATTTCTATGCAGAATGCATTTTTGTCAAAAAAAGTAAAAGTATTGAAAATGAAAGTTTTTTATGTTGAATGCTTGCCTACGATAAAGAATTGGAAATAAAGAACCCTGTTTGGGCACCGAGTTCTTAAAAGTTTGAAGGATTTTTCGCGAATTTTAATTTATGGTACAGAAACCTTGTATCGTAGTGATTTAGAGCTTATTGATGTGAACTAAAAATTAACACATGAATTTTTATGTTTATGCAGGCAACCATGTAGCTACGGCAGGCACGTGAAAACAAATTCTTCAATTCATCGACTTTCCTGAAAAGTTTTTGCTTCTTGACAAAAAATTCAATTATTGAAAACTTTTAGCCTTTGACCACCATGTTAATTTGAAATTTTCTAAATTTCAAGTTGCACAAGAATTTCAACCCATCACCAGATTACCTCAATTTTCAGCACTCGAAACTTTTGTTCACGAGAACTGTCGACCGGATACTCCGATCACCATGAAATCCACAGAACATGTGAGTATAAACTAAGACCAGGTCTGATGGAAGTGATTTTGAAATGCAGGAAACCCTGCGTCAGTAGTGCTTCCTCAAAAAATCACTGAATAAAAAACTGGTTTTTAACCCATAACTTATAATTCAGACATCAGATTTCAACAAAATTCACACATTATTTAGAACTTACTTTAGACCACATATGATAGAAATTTGGTTGAAAAAGTAGAAAAAAATTTCCAACTAGGTGATTTTGGTCTTCTAAATCTTGAAAATTTGCTCAACAAAATTAAGCTTTTTACCCTATAGCTTCCGATCCAGTTTTGACATCAAAACGAAATTTTTTGGCATATATTTACTAAGCAATGTTGTCATTAAATTTTCAAATTGGAACGATACTGCAATGAAAACTAACAACAAATATTAACGTCTCGAATATTTGAAAAGTTTTGAGCATGGTAGTCCTATAATTCTTTTCAGCTCTTTAACTTCCAGCGTAGTCACCTAATCGAAATGAAATTCGCTGAGAGGTATTAACTTAACTTGAAGGAGTTGCTACATTTTTGGCTGTGTGATTGTATTGAATACATACATTTTCGTAAATATTGCACCAACAGATGATTCTATTTTGTGTTCATATGTAAAGCATTTACAATAAAATAAGCAACCAATTTGAAATTTTCCGAGGTTTCGAAATTTTTCGGATGGCAGCCCCAGACATAGCTAAATCGCCGAATATATCCCTGGATGAAAACCAAATTCAAAGGATAGGTTGCTTTGAGCACGAGCTTCTTACGGAATACTTATTGCTGCTGCTTTGGAAAAATGTTGCCGGTACTGAACATTTTTATTTGAACATTTGTGTTATAGAAGATGCTGTCAGGAAATTATTTTCGTTATTTGAGTAAGAAATGGTTGACATGATACCATTTTTCCACATTTTTAAGTCACTCTAAGATAATATCTTCGAAAATCAGTTTTCTAGCAGTTCTGATGCGCTAGGCTTTTTATTATAAGTTCATGTAACTAAAACGTTATTCTGTCGTGTGATGCCCATTCAGTAAGTATTTATCGAACGTTGTGGTGTAAATGATATCAAAATCATGCTTGAATTGCATCATGGTGTCAGTCTGTGAGTCATCAATGGCTGGTGCTATTGCTTCAGGTAGTGGTAGCATCAAACATTTTTTCCCCAACTTCACACTCTATTGTGAGCCCATGAACTATCGCCTACACGTTTTTGCTACCACAAAAACAGCCTCAGTGAGGTTGTTGTAAATGCTCCTAAGCTAGATAAAACTCAACTAGAGTGTAAAAAAAGCTGCTCAAATTGTTGAAATTGGGTTAAATAAGTGCATTCAGATATTGAAGTAACCAAGGCAAATCGAACGAATAAATTTTGCACGTGATTATCAATAAATTTTGCAAACCTTCAGCAACATTTTAAAATTATTTTAAAATTATTATTAGTTATTATAACATTATAAAATCGTGGATAACGTTGGACATGACCCAACTGTCGGCTCGAAATCTAATTTGGCTACTAAATCATCCGAGATGTCACATAGTGCTGAAAAGAAAAAAGTAATATCAATATCATTCAGCCTCTTTGCCTCCGGCTGCCATTTGTAGGAGCATTTTGTCTACCTGGAAACAAATTTTATTTTGGACATAACGAGGCAATGCGTTCATCAGTTATCATTGTACTTCATCTTGGCTTCCTCCCTTTCCCTCTGTTGATAGTGAAAGCTTTTGGTTGAGCAAACTAAAAGAAAACTCTGCTTTCGTATGAATCATTTAGAAACTTGCTTTGATGATTCCTTTCGCTCCAGTAATTGATGCCCCTGCTCGGCGAACAAGAGAAATATCTTTGGTTTGACGTCAGATAATTGCGCTATTCCTGAGCATTGGTTTAAAACTAAAAATTGGTTTGAAAGATTGCTCTTTATTGCCAGCTGAAAAAAAGAATGCTTCGGAATAAAAACGGTTTATGAAAGCAAGCAAAACAAGGAACAAAGGCACGAGGCGTGGACGTTTTACCTAGAAGTATGCAAAAACGGCAGTACCAACTAGGGATGAGGTGTATATACTACAACAGGTATTTGTTTATGGAACAACCAGTAAGCCTGCAGTTCAAGAGGAGTATGAAATTCAATATTGGAATTCAATTGGAACAGTAGTTCGAGATTCAAAAAGACTAGGTATGAGTATTTTTGTGAACTATACAAGTAATAAAGAATTTACCCAATAAATTTCCTCCATTTGGTTCATTTCAATCAAACAATTACGTAATTGTATCCTAATTCCAGAGCAGGTGGTTCATCCCCAGGTGGAGCATAGGAGCAGCCCGCAGTATTAAGACGGCTTTGGGGAACATAAATCTTCCAAACGGTGTAAGGTTTTTGTCCCAAAATAATATGCGTGGCTTTTTACGTGCTGTGGCAACATCAATTGTTAAGGAATGATATTGGAGAAACATCACCGACAAAACTAGGAATAAGGAATTATAAGAAAAAATGGTATCCCTAGTCACACCTTTATCCACTTTACTTCCACCCATAAGAATCTCTCATCACTTACTCAGTCTCAGTCTCTAGTGACAAAAGATAATTCTTCATTAGCTAATTCTCTTACTCGTAATAATAATACTGCATTGATACCCCCAGAATTTGACGCGTCAGCTTCTTCCTCAAGTAGGTACACTGACGTAGCTAATAAAATCTCCTCCAAGGTTTCCAATCAGGCCACCGCAAACATAGCTCTTACAATGACCACTATAAACTATTCCTCTAAAGGTAGCAACATGAAATCTGAATCTCTTTGTAGATTAGTCAACCCTGTAAGGCATTTTTCCTAACCGAGCTCAGATAAGCCACAAAAATTTTGACCACAACTGTGGTGGTATGAGAGGCAAGCTAATTAAATTATACCTTGACGCCAAATCGTGCCATTTTAATTTACTCGCTATCACCGAAACTTGGCTTAATGCCTCTCATAAAAATGAGGAGACTTTTGACAGTACCTAGACTATTTACAGAAGCGACCGTGATTATTGTTCTACGGGTCAGTCGCAAGGAGGTGGTGTCCTACTTGCTGTTAGCAACATAATTTCAAGTGAGCTCGTATATACCACCCCAAATGCTTTTTTCCAATGCATAATATCTCGGATCTCCTACCTACACTCCTACGTACATCCCGCCTAGATCTGACGAATCCGTCTACAGCAATTTTTGTGATATAATATCTTCTTTATCAACATCACTTAGCGAAAAAGATAAAATAATAGTTTTGGGAGATTTCAATCGTCCGAATTTATGCTTTGTTCCGGATGAAAAAGACTCTTACCTTCTCCCCGTAAACCTTGTAGACACCATCGATTTCAATCTTGTGAGTGCCTTTTATGGTAATGATTTACAGCAGGTTTCCCACACCGCTAACCAAAATGGTAATTGGTTAGATCTAGCCTTCACGAATGCTTATGACGAAGTGATGGTTAGTCCAACTAATGACGCTGAGGATCTTTTTTGCAACAGTTTACACCATACAGTACTGTCAGTCGAACTTTCCACTCCTCATTCCACCTACTTAAAAACTTACAATAACTCAATTGTATTTGACTTTCGTTATGCTGATTATGTGAGCAATAAACATGTTTTTGATACTACTGATTTGACGATTACTCTTACAACGCAAGATCTCGAAAGAGCCATTTCCTCTTTTACAATAAAATTTTTGACGTCGTTGAAAGATATGTACCAAAAATAAGAAAAAAAAATTGTCTGAGCCATGGCTTAATAAGGACCTAAGGCATATGCTAAATCGTAGGAACAAACTTCATAAGCGAATTAGAGAAAATACTGACGTTAGTCCTGCTATTCAGAAAGAGTATAATGAAGTAAAACTTTTAGCAATGTCTCATGAGGCTTAAGTCGGCGCCAAATGATGCCACCAACATAATGGTTGGACGCATCGTGTGGCCGATGTGCCAGCTACCAGTGCCCAATATCCAGCGTCCAACCTTGGCGCTGGAACATGTTCGGTCTGTTGTCGATCTTTTTGTCCACTTCAAAGAGTTTTTTGTCATTGGAAGGTATAATTAAAAGACATTCGGTGAACTGCTACACGATTCGTTCCAATAATTGAATCAGATTTTTATTGTGTTTTGTCAGGTATGCATTTTTATTGCTTACGTATTTTGTTAAAGTATCAATTTAATATAATAGATAATTATTTTTATACAATCATTCTAGATTAATATTATAATCGTAATGAAATATTATTATCGTAAAAAAATTTATCTCAACATTAATACTGAGGTACCCAATTCGTACTATCTATGTAAATTGAATTTAACAAAAATAATATAATTTATAATGCAAAATCAATGTACACGAAAAGTTGAACCAATACTGGAATCAAATGTATTGGATCAAGAATTCGTGTCACCGTGTAGCAGAGCGCTTGCCATTTCAATCGTCCAATGTTTAACTCAAACGTTCGAGGTAAAAGTTTGAATCAAACATTCACCGTATCGTTTGGCACCGGCTTTATGATACTAACATTAGGTCAACCGGCGAAAATATAGCCCACAACCCGAAAAAATTCTTCAATTTTGTTAATGTGAAGCGAAAAACTACTGGTTATACATCGTCGATGTTTCTGAATAATATAACGTTTTCTTCAACTAAGAAGATATTTGACCTATTCGCACATAGTTTCCAAAAAGTTTCTAATGCACCAGACCCATCAAACTCCAACCTTACTTCCTCTGATTCAACTCCAACAGATTTTGCCAACCATTTAAAATTTTCAGGTAATGAAATACGAAAAGCTATTTTGGAACTCAACTGCAACAAAGTTCATGGGCCCGATCTTCTTATGCAAGTGTGTAGAGCAGTTTATAACGCCCTTGCATATTTTCTTTGATAGATAACTTTCGTAACGTGTTTCTTCAACTTATTAAAAGCTTTCGTATGTCACACCCACATTCAAGAATGGTGATCAACGCTGTATCGAAAATTATAGGGGCATTGCCATATTGTCTTCGATTCCGAAACTTTTCGAAAAGTTGGTGTACGACAAACTTTCTCCCTTGGCTGATTCTCGTCTGAACGAGCAACAACATGGCTTTAGAAAAGGTCGCTCAAATACCACAAATTCGACAATCCTAATCTCATACAGCCTACGAAAAATGGAAAAAGGAAACCAAATTGACGCAGTTTACACTGACTTCAGTAAGGCATTTGACAGAGTTGATCATTCCACTTTAATTCTAAAGCTACAGAAATTCGATCTTGCCGGGTCTTTACTTAGCTGGCCAACTTCCTACCTTCGCAATTGAACACAATGTGTAAAATTTCAAGGACTTTTATCGAAAAACATTACTGCTACCTCTGGTGTACCACAAGGTAGCCATCTTGGCCCACTTCTTTTCAATATATTTATTTCCAACCTATCTGACGTCCTAGCAGACATACCTCATTTACTTTACGCAGAAGATTTCAAAGTTTATCAGACCACTGAAACCAAATTGGATGCCTCCAATCTCCAATCCAAGCTTGATTCACTCGATCACTGGTGAAATGCAAACAAGCTCTCTCTCTCAACATTCATAAATGCCAGGTTATTAGTTTTTGCCATAAATGCATGGTCACACACAATACATAAATCCTCAGCAATAGTTTGCTAACTAGAGTGGATAACATTGTTGACCTCGGCGTTATCTTAGATGAAAAACTCCGCTTCAACTTACACTATGATAAAATACTTTCCCATGCAAACAAAAAACTAGGCTTCATCAAAAGACGTGCTAAAAAATTTCGTAGCCTGGGGACACAAGATCCTTGTATACTTCACTTGTACGTCCTATTCTTGAATACGCTTGCATGAGCTGGAATCTCGCTTTTGAAACCTACAGTGACAGACTCGAGTCAATACAAAAGCAATTTTTAATTTTCGCTTTGAAAGAACTGTACAGCTCTTATGATTTTAATAGCCTACCTCCTTATGAGTTTCGACTGGGTCAGTTAAATTTATCAACATTTGCCTCCAAAAGAATGGTGATATCGGCCTGCTTCGCATTCGACGTCATTAGAGGCGCTATTAGTGTCGAATTCTTGAATAGCAAATATGTGATAAAAATCCCTGTAGGGAACACCAGGTCCAAATATTTCCTAAAACAATATCCACATTCGACCACATATGCAGCTAATGAGCCGATAAATAGATGCTGTAGGATATTCAACAGCATAAGCAATCTTTATTCACCTACGATTTCCAAATTATCCTTCAAATCCTCTCTTTTGCATGCCATCCATACCCTTTAGCCTCAAGCCATATACTATATATCAATGTTTCATTTATTGATTGCTATTTATTAATCTATTTGTTACTTATTTAATTTGTTTGTTACTTATTTAATATTTCTGTTATTTTTTACTTTACTTTACAATTCAATTTTAATTTAGTATCGTTTATGTAATTTGTAACTTGTACCTGGTTTGGTGAATTAATAAATAAATATACTAAAACCGTGTGGTTACTGTGAGATGACACCCTCGGCACATCTGATTGTAGAGTTGGCCTACGATTAGATGACTGATTGACTGATCATACGAATAAGCAGCCGCAGACCAAAACCAATAAAATCAAACATCCTACCCTTCTATCTTTCTAATGTTTTTTTTTTCCTGGGTTAAACAAATTTTATCAAATCCTATAGCTTTGCTATCCAAAACCGACTCTGCCTGCCAAGTGCGACCTTTGCTAGTCATGCACATTAAAATCAGCGATGCTAAGGCACGAATTTTAACGATTTTAGCACTGTATGAGCACTACACGTCTGGGTCTATCCAGCATGCGTAGATTGTACGTGTAGGAGCGCCAGCTACCTTCTGCCCTCTCTATTGTTTTCTTTATTTTCTTGCACTTACACGTCTCTTTTTACTAATGTTCGAAGAACAATAGTATAAAAATCGATTTGGCCAAAACTTAATATTTCCATATATATATATATATATATATATATATATATATATATATATATATATATATATATATATATATATATATATATATATATATATATATATATATATATATATATATATATATACATATATAAAGATATATATATATATATATATATATATATATATATATATATATATATATATATATATATATATATACATATATATATATATATATATATATATATATATATATATACATATATATATATATATATATATATATATGTATATATATATATATATATATATATATGTATATATATATATATATATATATATATATATATATATATATATATATATATATATATATATATATGTATATATATATATACATATATATGCATATACATATATATATATATATATATATATATATATATATATATATATATATATATATATATATATATATATATATATATATACATATATTTATTTATTTACTATTATTCAACAGATAAAATCCAATTACTGAATATAGAAAATATCATATACAAATAATTCACTAACGAGAGAATGAAAAAAAATGAACAAAATAATAATGAAATGATAATGATACAAAATAAAGAACAAAAATAAACAAAATCAAAGTGAAAAAGTACAAATTCAAAATAAGAAAAATAGAGAAAAAAAAGAAAAGGAAAAAAGACTACATTGAACTAGTAGTTCGCAAAACATTATGTTTCAGAAAAGTTTTAAATGCATATAAAGTCAGCGGCAGAGGACCAAACTGCAGATCATTATGTTGCCTCAGTAATCGCAACAGCGGAGAATAAAAAAAGATATCAGTGCGCGCAAATGGCACACTAAACTCAAACGAAGAGCGGGTGCCATGCACTGCAACACGGACAGAAACGTGGCTGCTGATATCTGAATCTACCAACTTATAAAATAATTTGAAGAGTAGGCACTCATCCAGGAACAGTCTCCGTGATTCGAGGGAAGGGAGATGAAGGAACGACAGACGATCACTATAAGGACGATAAGGAAGCTGAAATTTGTAGAACAGGGTATATATATATATATATATATATATATATATATATATATATATATATATATATATATATATATATATATATATGTATATATATATATATATATATATATATATATATATATATATATATATATATATATATATGTATGTATATATATATATATATATATATATATATATATATATATATATATATATATAGAAATGAAGCACACTTAGATTTATGAAACTGCAAGTACCTTTTTTTACAGTAATTGCCTGTTTTAAGGAGGGTTGCTATGAAGGGATTTAAAATGTACATGGCATTTTCAAATTCTCAGTCAGGGCAATAAAACACGTTGGGTTTTTCCCACTTTAAAGATTTTAGGTGCCTACAATTTTTTGAAGTAATTAAAACAAACCTTTGAAAATTCTGGGAATATGGATTTTAAATATTGTGAAATTCCTATAAATAGGTACCTTATCCTCAAAATATTTGATTTGTGAGTTTTTGTGCTGACAAGTAATACGGATTGATATTTTCAGCGAATTTTATTCCGTGCACTTTAGTTATTGGTGCTTTTTAGCAAAGTTTTGGCATAATTTCTGTTCAAAATGGGAAAAGCGCGCAGTATTAAGCCGGAAGTTAGAAGTGTGATTGTGGCGCTTCATAAACAAGGAAAGTCAGAAAGAAAGATTAGTAATGAAGTAAAAATTTGAAAGACTGCTGTGCATAATGCTATCGTTAAATTCAAGGAAAGTGAAAGTTATTGTGATGCTTTAACGAGCGGACGTCCCGGAGTGACAACAGAAGCAGAGGATGAGACTCTAGTGCTTATGAGCAAAAGGCATCGAAAGTTAACTGCACCGGAAATTCGAGCAGAGTTCAACGCGGGACATTTAAAGTCTATAAGCTCGTCAATCGTTACCATGAGCTTAGGAAAGATCCCTTACCAGACTCTATCAAACGAGTTGAAAGAGTCTTGAAAGAGTGCAAAGGGACGATTGGAGAGGTGAACAAGCTGCGGGTCTCAAACCCGTCATTGCCAAGAATTAGGTGCCTTCCAAAGATACATAAGGAAGGAAGTGAACTTAGGGAAATTGTCACCGCTACAAGCGCTTCAACAAGGAGAATCGCAAAATGGATTGTAGACGAGTGTAGGGCCTTAGGGAAGATTAGCGATAGAACAGTTAAGAATCGAGACGAGGTAATAGAGCGGCTTGGAAGAGTGGCAACAATAGGGGAAGATGAGCTAGTTGTATCATTTGATGTCAAGGCTCTGTTCCCAAGCGTGCCAGTAAAACAAGCACTCACGTTCTTTGAGGACTGGCTATTAGAGAGGAATAGCACACCGGAGGGGAGGAAGAGGGCTAAAGACTTTTTGAAACTCGCTACGGTTTGCATGAATGAAAGTTATTTTACTTTCAGGGGGAAATACTTCAAAGCGATGAAAGGTGTAGCAATGGGAAATCCTTTATCCCCACTTATGAGTGAAATATTTATGGATAGACTAGAGAAGAAACTTTATGAAGAAGGTTCGCTTCCGCGGGTTTGGCTGAGATATGTAGACGATATTCTAGCTATAGTTAAAAAAGATGCTTTGGGAGAAACGTTGGAGAAGTTGAACCAAGCACATAAGGACATCCAATTTTCAATGGAAATCGAAAAGAATGAGAAACTACCCTTCTTGGATTTAATGGTCATAAGGAAAGAAGGTCTTCTTAGTTTCAATATCTACCGGAAGCCCACACACACTCAGAGGACAACACCATCCACGTCTGATCATTGGCATTCCCAAAAAATGGCCCCCTTTAATTCCATGTTTCACCGGCTATTAACTGTGCCCATGGATCAGGATAGTTTTAACTCAGAAGTTAAATATATTGAAGATACGGCGAGAAAAAATGGATTTGACGAGAGGATAATTGGAAATCTTGTCAAAAAGAAAAAGTATAGAATACAGCGTGATCTTTTAACGACGCTTTTTACGCAGGAAAAACAAGAAACGACCATAAGAGTTCCAATTATTTATTCATCAGTATTCAAAAAAGTTCGGGTACTTCTTGAACGCTTTGATATTAAAGCAGTTCCAACCAGTAAAACTAAAAAATTAGGTACTATACTATGTCACGTCAAAGACAAAAAGGATAAAAAGGAAAAATGTGGAGTCTATAAAATTACCTGCCCAGAATGCGAAAAAATATACATCGGGCAAACGAAACGGTTAGTTGGTGTTAGACTAACGGAACATAAACGAGAAGCAGCTTCAGCGAGGAAAAAGAATACAACATTAGTACGTTCAGCAGTAGCAAAGCACATATTGGAGGAGGATCACAACATAACTTGGGACAACGTGGAGGTGATCAAGGAGGTACAGCAGGTGCGAAAACTGGATGCGTACGAAAGCCTGCACATATGGAAAACCCCTATGCATAGAAGACTAAACACAGACCAAGGAAACTGTGCATCACCACTGTTCAGGCTAATTTGAACGTTCATTTCATAGTGAGGAGGATAATTTAATTAATATGGATAATAAAGTAATTAATAGGCAATTAGTTGGTAATTAGTATAAAGTCCATTAATAGACAATTAGTTGGTAATTAGTATAAGTCAATACTTTAAAAGTAAGCTCCATAAGTAGCATACATAAGTTAGATTAAGATTAGACTGATAGACACTGAAGAAGAGGGCAGATTACCCTCGAAATATCGATATTTGTCACAAAATTCAATATATCTAGCTTCTAAAGGAAAAATCGGTTTTTTTATTAAAATATTTTTTTGAGCTAGGAAAAAATTGGTACACATTAAATACAACTAATAATGACTACCAGGTCAAAGTCCAATTTTATTCAATTCGTAGATTACAAAAAAGTAATCGGTGGAATCTCTGAAGACATAAGATTCCTCAGATTATGTTTAAAAAAGAATGTGACTCCTAAAAGTCATATTATTAAATTTAGGTCCCATATGTTAGGAGTAGGGAAACAAATTGCCCTGGCCGAAAGGAATCTGATTAGAGATTCCGTAAATAGGCTTTATAAGAGATTAGGGGATCTTACACTGAAAGTTTATTCCTTGCATCTTAAAATGGCAAGTGAGTCTTTAGATAGGAAAGGAGATATTGTAGATATAATAGGGAAAGCAAACAGGGCCTTTGAATGTGAGAAAGATAGGAAGAGGAAAATTCTCACAAAAAAACTGAAGGAGCTGACGAGAGGAAAGGATACCATTGAAAAGAAAAGGAATGCCGTAGAGACTATCCCCAACTATGTGGTGAATAAGTCCACGGTTCAATTCACAGGAGAGCAAATGAAGCTACTTAACCAAGGTCTGAATTTTGCTGTCAAGGGAAAAACATTCCCAACAGAAGACTTGGTAGTAGACATCGAAGCAGCGGTTAAAACCCTGCCCGAAGAGGAGAAAGCACAGATTAGAGGCAATGTGGCTAAACTCATCAGGAGGGAAAATCGTAAGAGGGGGAACACTGGGAATGCACAAAGAGTGCTCAGAGAGTTGGCTGCTAAACCGGTCTTTTATACCAAAGCTGACAAAGGAAATTCCGTGGTCGTAATGGACAAAGACGAATATGACCGATTAGTTATGGAAAAACTCAACAACGGGGATTACCATGAGCTTAGGAAAGATCCCTTACCAGACTCTATCAAACGAGTTGAAAGAGTCTTGAAAGAGTGCAAAGGGACGATTGGAGAGGTGAACAAGCTGCGGGTCTCAAACCCATCATTGCCAAGAATTAGGTGCCTTCCAAAGATACATAAGGAAGGAAGTGAACTTAGGGAAATTGTCACCGCTACAAGCGCTCCAACAAGGAGAATCGCAAAATGGATTGTAGACGAGTGTAGGGCCTTAGGGAAGATTAGCGATAGAACAGTTAAGAATCGAGACGAGGTAATAGAGCGGCTTGGAAGAGTGGCAACAATAGGGGGAAGATGAGCTAGTTGTATCATTTGATGTCAAGGCTCTGTTCCCAAGCGTGCCAGTAAAACAAGCACTCACGTTCTTTGAGGACTGGCTATTAGAGAGGAATAGCACACCGGAGGGGAGGAAGAGGGCTAAAGACTTTTTGAAACTCGCTACGGTTTGCATGAATGAAAGTTATTTTACTTTCAGGGGGAAATACTTCAAAGCGATGAAAGGTGTAGCAATGGGAAATCCTTTATCCCCACTTATGAGTGAAATATTTATGGATAGACTAGAGAAGAAACTTTATGAAGAAGGTTCGCTTCCGCGGGTTTGGCTGAGATATGTAGACGATATTCTAGCTATAGTTAAAAAAGATGCTTTGGGAGAAACGTTGGAGAAGTTGAACCAAGCACATAAGGACATCCAATTTTCAATGGAAATCGAAAAGAATGAGAAACTACCCTTCTTGGATTTAATGGTCATAAGGAAAGAAGGTCTTCTTAGTTTCAATATCTACCGGAAGCCCACACACACTCAGAGGACAACACCATCCACGTCTGATCATTGGCATTCCCAAAAAATGGCCCCCTTTAATTCCATGATTCACCGGCTATTAACTGTGCCCATGGATCAGGATAGTTTTAACTCAGAAGTTAAATATATTGAAGATACGGCGAGAAAAAATGGATTTGACGAGAGGATAATTGGAAATCTTGTCAAAAAGAAAAAGTATAGAATACAGCGTGATCTTTTAACGACGCTTTTTACGCAGGAAAAACAAGAAACGACCATAAGAGTTCCAATTATTTATTCATCAGTATTCAAAAAAGTTCGGGTACTTCTTGAACGCTTTGATATTAAAGCAGTTCCAACCAGTAAAACTAAAAAATTAGGTACTATACTATGTCACGTCAAAGACAAAAAGGATAAAAAGGAAAAATGTGGAGTCTATAAAATTACCTGCCCAGAATGCGAAAAAATATACATCGGGCAAACGAAACGGTTAGTTGGTGTTAGACTAACGGAACATAAACGAGAAGCAGCTTCAGCGAGGAAAAAGAATACAACATTAGTACGTTCAGCAGTAGCAAAGCACATATTGGAGGAGGATCACAACATAACTTGGGACAACGTGGAGGTGATCAAGGAGGTACAGCAGGTGCGAAAACTGGATGCGTACGAAAGCCTGCACATATGGAAAACCCCTATGCATAGAAGACTAAACACAGACCAAGGAAACTGTGCATCACCACTGTTCAGGCTAATTTGAACGTTCATTTCATAGTGAGGAGGATAATTTAATTAATATGGATAATAAAGTAATTAATAGGCAATTAGTTGGTAATTAGTATAAAGTCCATTAATAGACAATTAGTTGGTAATTAGTATAAGTCAATACTTTAAAAGTAAGCTCCATAAGTAGCATACATAAGTTAGATTAAGATTAGACTGATAGACACTGAAGAAGAGGGCAGATTACCCTCGAAATATCGATATTTGTCACAAAATTCAATATATCTAGCTTCTAAAGGAAAAATCGGTTTTTTTATTAAAATATTTTTTTGAGCTAGGAAAAAATTGGTACACATTAAATACAACTAATAATGACTACCAGGTCAAAGTCCAATTTTATTCAATTCGTAGATTACAAAAAAGTAATCGGTGGAATCTCTGAAGACATAAGATTCCTCAGATTATGTTTAAAAAAGAATGTGACTCCTAAAAGTCATATTATTAAATTTAGGTCCCATATGTTAGGAGTAGGGAAACAAATTGCCCTGGCCGAAAGGAATCTGATTAGAGATTCCGTAAATAGGCTTTATAAGAGATTAGGGGATCTTACACTGAAAGTTTATTCCTTGCATCTTAAAATGGCAAGTGAGTCTTTAGATAGGAAAGGAGATATTGTAGATATAATAGGGAAAGCAAACAGGGCCTTTGAATGTGAGAAAGATAGGAAGAGGAAAATTCTCACAAAAAAACTGAAGGAGCTGACGAGAGGAAAGGATACCATTGAAAAGAAAAGGAATGCCGTAGAGACTATCCCCAACTATGTGGTGAATAAGTCCACGGTTCAATTCACAGGAGAGCAAATGAAGCTACTTAACCAAGGTCTGAATTTTGCTGTCAAGGGAAAAACATTCCCAACAGAAGACTTGGTAGTAGACATCGAAGCAGCGGCTAAAACCCTGCCCGAAGAGGAGAAAGCACAGATTAGAGGCAATGTGGCTAAACTCATCAGGAGGGAAAATCGTAAGAGGGGGAACACTGGGAATGCACAAAGAGTGCTCAGAGAGTTGGCTGCTAAACCGGTCTTTTATACCAAAGCTGACAAAGGAAATTCCGTGGTCGTAATGGACAAAGACGAATATGACCGATTAGTTATGGAAAAACTCAACAACGGGGATTACCATGAGCTTAGGAAAGATCCCTTACCAGACTCTATCAAACGAGTTGAAAGAGTCTTGAAAGAGTGCAAAGGGACGATTGGAGAGGTGAACAAGCTGCGGGTCTCAAACCCGTCATTGCCAAGAATTAGGTGCCTTCCAAAGATACATAAGGAAGGAAGTGAACTTAGGGAAATTGTCACCGCTACAAGCGCTCCAACAAGGAGAATCGCAAAATGGATTGTAGACGAGTGTAGGGCCTTAGGGAAGATTAGCGATAGAACAGTTAAGAATCGAGACGAGGTAATAGAGCGGCTTGGAAGAGTGGCAACAATAGGGGAAGATGAGCTAGTTGTATCATTTGATGTCAAGGCTCTGTTCCCAAGCGTGCCAGTAAAACAAGCACTCACGTTCTTTGAGGACTGGCTATTAGAGAGGAATAGCACACCGGAGGGGAGGAAGAGGGCTAAAGACTTTTTGAAACTCGCTACGGTTTGCATGAATGAAAGTTATTTTACTTTCAGGGGGAAATACTTCAAAGCGATGAAAGGTGTAGCAATGGGAAATCCTTTATCCCCACTTATGAGTGAAATATTTATGGATAGACTAGAGAAGAAACTTTATGAAGAAGGTTCGCTTCCGCGGGTTTGGCTGAGATATGTAGACGATATTCTAGCTATAGTTAAAAAAGATGCTTTGGGAGAAACGTTGGAGAAGTTGAACCAAGCACATAAGGACATCCAATTTTCAATGGAAATCGAAAAGAATGAGAAACTACCCTTCTTGGATTTAATGGTCATAAGGAAAGAAGGTCTTCTTAGTTTCAATATCTACCGGAAGCCCACACACACTCAGAGGACAACACCATCCACGTCTGATCATTGGCATTCCCAAAAAATGGCCCCCTTTAATTCCATGATTCACCGGCTATTAACTGTGCCCATGGATCAGGATAGTTTTAACTCAGAAGTTAAATATATTGAAGATACGGCGAGAAAAAATGGATTTGACGAGAGGATAATTGGAAATCTTGTCAAAAAGAAAAAGTATAGAATACAGCGTGATCTTTTAACGACGCTTTTTACGCAGGAAAAACAAGAAACGACCATAAGAGTTCCAATTATTTATTCATCAGTATTCAAAAAAGTTCGGGTACTTCTTGAACGCTTTGATATTAAAGCAGTTCCAACCAGTAAAACTAAAAAATTAGGTACTATACTATGTCACGTCAAAGACAAAAAGGATAAAAAGGAAAAATGTGGAGTCTATAAAATTACCTGCCCAGAATGCGAAAAAATATACATCGGGCAAACGAAACGGTTAGTTGGTGTTAGACTAACGGAACATAAACGAGAAGCAGCTTCAGCGAGGAAAAAGAATACAACATTAGTACGTTCAGCAGTAGCAAAGCACATATTGGAGGAGGATCACAACATAACTTGGGACAACGTGGAGGTGATCAAGGAGGTACAGCAGGTGCGAAAACTGGATGCGTACGAAAGCCTGCACATATGGAAAACCCCTATGCATAGAAGACTAAACACAGACCAAGGAAACTGTGCATCACCACTGTTCAGGCTAATTTGAACGTTCATTTCATAGTGAGGAGGATAATTTAATTAATATGGATAATAAAGTAATTAATAGGCAATTAGTTGGTAATTAGTATAAAGTCCATTAATAGACAATTAGTTGGTAATTAGTATAAGTCAATACTTTAAAAGTAAGCTCCATAAGTAGCATACATAAGTTAGATTAAGATTAGACTGATAGACACTGAAGAAGAGGGCAGATTACCCTCGAAATATCGATATTTGTCACAAAATTCAATATATCTAGCTTCTAAAGGAAAAATCGGTTTTTTTATTAAAATATGTAAAAAATCGTCTAAGGGAAGCTGGACTCGTGGGGCGTGTATGGCCAGAAAACCTCTGCTTCGACAAGGTAACAGACAAAAGTGGTTAGAGTGGGCACGAACTCATAGCCAGTGGACAATTGAAGACAGGTCACAGGTGTTTTGGACAAATGAATCAAAGTTTGAAGTTTTTGATTACAAACGGAGGGTTTATGTCGGGCAATCTGCTGGAGAAAGAATTAGAAAGAAGGATTCTGAACGCTGTCCGACGTCAAAGCAACACTTGTGGGAGTTTCTTCAAGAAGGGTGGAACAGTATCTCTCAAGATACTGTAAGAAAATTAGTTGAAAGAATGCCTAGGATCACTAAAACAGTAAAAAATTCCACAGGAGTATATTTTGATGAATGTAGAAAAGGATTCTTTTTGTTTACTATAAATTTTGACTTGTAAGCTAGAAAAACAATAAGCTAACATTTGACAATTACATAAAATGTAATCAATTATATTTTATCTAGAAATAATTAAATTCTAAGTGATCTTAAACTTTTTGCCTGTAGTGTATATATATATATATATATATATATATATATATATATATATATATATATATAAATTTTTTTTTTTTTTTTTTGCTCTAGGGGGGAAATCCACTTGGATACCAGGTCTGGGCCTCGGTTATGTCGGGCGTTAACCGACTAAAACCCCCCTCTTGCTCTTCGCCCCATCCCCACGGGACTGCCAATCGGTATTACTTCGTGGGCGGGGTCAGCTTTAGCTGCTCACGGTTCTATTTCTTCTTCTTTCCTTGTCCTCCTTTCGAAGAATTGCGTGTATCTGCGCTACTGCTTTTGTCAACTCGGTCCATGCTGCTTCAGATGTCAGCATCATGTCAATCAGATTTTCTGTCGATAATGACAGGTTTGTGTATCGTTGCAACTTGGCTCTGTATCGGGAAAACCGCGTGCAGTTGAAGAGAATGTGCTCTGGATCTTCTTCGGTCCCGCATGTCGGGCAATTTGGAGAGACATCTAAACCGAAGCGATGTAGGTACTTTCGGTATGCACCATGTCCAGTTAGAAACTGCGTTAGATCGTATGTTACTTCTCCATGTGGGCGTTTGATCCATTTTTGAATATCGGGGATGAGTTTGTAAGTCCATCTGCCAACTGAAACTTGTTCCCATCTTCTTTGCCATGCTTCCTCTGACCTTTGCCGCTCCATCTTTGTGTCGGCGTTTCTGTTTCCGTAGAGTCTCTGCATTTCGGCTGAGAGAATGTAAATTGGCATCATACCTGCTATCACATATGCCGCTTCTCCCGAAATGGTTCTATATCCCCGAATAACTCTGAGGGCACTAAGTCGATAGGCTGAACATATCTTCTTCTTATTTTGCCTCACTGATAGCTGATGTGCCCACACTGGCGCTGCATACAGTAGAATCGAACTCACAACTCTGGATATCAGGATTCTGCGATTTCGACTTGGCCCTCCGATGTTAGGAAGCATCCTTGCTAGGGCTGCACTGAAGTTAGACGCCTTATTGCAGACATGTTCGACGTGGGCTTTAAATTTAAGTCTACTGTCAATCATAACTCCTAGGTACCTAATTGCAGACTTGGATCTAATTTTTTGATCTCCCACAGTGACCTCAAAAGATTCATTTTTACGGCGGCTGCTAATCAATACCGCTTCCGTCTTAGATGCTGCCAGTTTCAACCCTGTATTCTCTAGCCACTTTTTCGTGATGTATACCGCCTCGTCAGCGAGTGATTCGACCTCGTCTGACTTTTCAGCAGATACCAACACTACTATGTCATCAGCAAACCCAATTATCTTGCCTCCGACGGGAGCCTCAGATTTAGCACGTCATTGTACATGATATTCCAAAGCAGAGGCCCCAATACGGATCCATGTGGGACACCGGCTGTTACGTCGTAAGTCTTTGGTCCTTCTTCGGAATCATACCACAGTGCTCTGTCCCTCAAGTATTCGCATACTATCCTAGCGAGGTAAGAAGGGACTCTTAGTTGAAGTAGTTTCTCCACTATTCGGTTCCGATTCGCTGTGTTGAACGCGTTTTTAACATCAAGTGTTATAAGTGCACAGTATTTGCGTGTTGCCCCGCGTGCTTCGATTGCGGTCCTTGCGAATTCCATAACCGATCTGATGGCGTCCACTGCCGAGCGCGCTTTGCGGAAGCCGAATTGTCGTTCCGACAGTCCACCATTGTTTTCCACAGCTGATACAAGTCTGTTGTGTATTAGGCGTTCCAGCATTTTTCCCATTACATCCAACAGGCAGATAGGACGGTACGATGTTGGTTCGCCAACGGGTTTCTTGGGCTTTGGGAGCAAGACAAGTTTTTGTTTTTTCCAGCAGCTTGGGAAAGTTTGTTCAGTCAAGCATGCGTTAAAAACACTTATAAATAGATCAGGCTTCAGTTTCACTGCGACCTTTAGGCATTTGTTGGTGATACCGTCCAACCCCGGTGCTTTGTTGTCCTTGAGTCGACTGCAAACCTCCAATAGTTCCATTTCAGTCACTGGGGGTATCTCACTCACGGATCCTTGCGGGACTGTTCGAAAGTTTTCCTGATGACGGGGAAAGAGTGTGCATACAATCTTCTCGAGGAGAGCTGGGCAGCTTACTTGTGGTGATCTCAAACACTTAATACGTGACATGACGGCTCGATACGCTCCACCCCATGGGTCAACGTTTGCTTCTTCGCACAGCTGTTTGAAGCATGCATTTTTGCTACTGCGTATGGCGAGTTGAAACCTTTTTCTCGCTTGTTGGTATTCTTGCTGAAGCACCTCATAGTTGGGTCGGTTTATGCCGCGTTGGCTTTTTCTCCTCGCCTTCAGGCACTCAGTGCGAAGTCGGCTTAGCTCCTCCGTCCACCAGTAGTTTGGCCTGTGATATGACACCGGTTTTCGCCTCGGCATTGAAGCATCACACGCACGCGTTATCAGCTCGATTACCCTTCGAGCCTTCTCCGCAGCTGTTCCTCGAGGCACATCGCTTTGCAAGATCATTTCCGAGAATGTTATTTCGTCGAATTTGCGGACTGACCAACCTTTACCAACAGTCTTGGCTTTTCGCTGAGATCGGCTTTCTAGCCTGTGTCCGGTTTCGAATATGATGGATTGGTGATCGCTGTGTGTATAATGTTCTGATACCCGCCATACTATATCTGCTGCAATTGATGGACTCGCGAACGTAAGGTCAATAATTGAACTCAACCCTCGGCTTCGAAAAGTAGGTATGTTGCCGGTATTCATTAAGACTACATCCAGCTGAGAGAAAGCTTCCATAAGGACGCGGCCTCGAGCGTTGGTGCTTCGGCTGCCCCACTCGGTTGCCCATGAATTGAAATCGCCAGCTATAATGTGCGGTGTGTGTTGTTTTGCATTTTTTACCAGCCTATCCAGTAGTTGTTGAAACTGGTTAATAGTTGAGTTGCAAGAGGCATAGCAGCTGTACACGTAACATCCTCTTATCTTTGCCCACATAAAACCGTCTTCACTCTCGGTCATGGTTTCTTGGAATGACGTTCCTCCGCAAACCCAGATGGCCGCCCGACTGGTTCTATCAGGTAGTTTCATACCAAATGTCGGATTTGGAAGGGTTAAGAAAAACTCGATTATTTTCAAATGAAATGGTTTTATTCCTCAAAATATTCACCGTTGGATTCTATAGTTTGTTGCCAACGTGTTGGCAAATGAAAAATTCCTTTTTTGAAAAAATGAATATTTTTTTGCCCCAAAAACTCTTCAAAGGACGCAATTACATCGTTTTGGTTGGAGTAGCGCTTTTCTTGTAAATAGTTTCCGAGGCTCCGGAAAAGATGATAGTCTGTTGGTGACAGGTCTGGAAAATATGGTGGGTGAGCTTAAACTTCGTACTGGCACTCCTGTAGTTTTTGCATGGTCAAACGGTATACATGCGGTCGTGCGTTATCGTGTAACAGAATTGGTCCATGCCTATTCACCAGAGAAGGCTATTTTAAACGCAATTTTGCGTGCATTTCGTCCAATTGTGCACAGTAGGTCTCTGCAGTTATCGTTTCACCAGGATTCAAGAACGAATAGTGAACGACGCCTTCTGAAGTCCACCAAACAGTAACCATGACCTTCTTAGGGTGCAGTTTCGCTCTTGCTTGGTGGCTAGGTGCTTCTCTGCGATCCAACCATTGTCCTGAACGCTTCCTATTATCATAGAGAACCCATTTTTCATCGCAAGTCACAATCCTCTTCAAAAATGGTCCTTTTTTATGTCGCATCAGCAGAGAAGAGGCTACTTCAACTCTCAGCATTTTGTTCCTTTCAGACAATTCGTGTGGGACCCATTAATTGAGTCTTTTCACTTTTCCAATATTTTTGAGACAGCGACTAATGGTTGATTTCGATACATTGAAGGTATCAGCAAGGCACTGTAAAGTTGTCGATGTATTCCTCTCAACTTCTGCTCACAGTTCGCCATCATTAACACTGCTACCTTGTTGACCACGTGGTTGGCTGTCAAAGCCAAAATTTCCTTCTCGGAAATTGGCAAACCATCGTTGCACTGTACGTTCGTTGCAGGTATCTGGTCCTAACACCTGATTAATTTCTTTCGTCGCTGCAGCTGCATTTTGTCCTTTTTTAAACATAAACAGGTAAAGGACCCGAATATCGATTACTGTAAACATGTCAATATGAGCGAAAAGGACAGATATAGGAAACCACACGGGTAATAAATTAGGCACTAAAAGAAAGGTATTTACCTATATTTTCAAACACAAAACTTATTTTGAATTTTACCAAACAATTCTGTTCACCATGGGATCACTTTTAAGACTGTCAGGAAATCCGACATTTGGTATGAAACTACCTGATATCTCGAACCCAGATATGTTCACGCAGGTTTCTGTATTGTTCACTCACTATGGCTACCTCTATCTTCATCTCATTAATATTTTGGGATAGCAGATCTTGGGCTGCCGCACAGTGTTTGAGATTTAGTTGGATGAATCTCATTTTCGATTTACGAGCGCTCTTCTAAAAACTGGGCATCGACTACTACCAGCAACGTGCTTGGAATCACCCTCCTTTGTGTGATCGCAGAAGAAGCATTTCGGGTCCTTCGTGCACTCCTTTAAAAAGTGCCCTTTTTCACCGCATCGTCGGCACATTTTTGATCGGTCATGTTTGCTTTTGCACGCTTTAGCGAAGTGACCATACTCCAAGCACTTGAAGCAACGTTTTAGTTGAATTTGCGCCCGCAGTCGACAAACAACCCATCCAATTTTTACCTTTCCCGCTGCTAGTAACTCGTTCGCCTGCACTACCGGGAGACAAATTGTGGCCGCTTGTGCACCGCCGTAGGTCTTCCTCAGCGATATGACAGCATCTTCCCTCAAATCGTTGAAATTAAACTGTCGCACTAATGCCGTACGGATATCTTCCTTTGTGGTGATTTCGTCGAGATCTCTTACTTCCACTTTGGTCAGGTCACACTTAGCTTTGACGTCAGCTTTCCCATCTAGCGCTTTTTCCATCTGTTTTTGGAGCTTTAGAGCGACTTCTGTTGCCGATGACTTCATCTGAAGCAGTAGTTCTCCTTTCTGAGTTCGACGAATACGGGTCACATTTTCGCCTACTTCTTTCAAGTCCGTATCAGCCTTCATCTGGCGCAGAATCTCGGCATATGTCGCTTCGCCCTTGGTGGAGATTATCATCACATCCGGCCGCTTTCGCCTTGCAGGTGGTTGTTTTTTCCTCGTAACCTTAGTCCAGGTGTCAGCACTCGTATTTACCGCAGGTTTCACTGCCGCTGGAACCTTATTCGGCGTCCTATTCATCGGTCTCTTCGGAGTTTGAACATGTTCTTGTGTTTCGTCTCCAACTTCTCGATGTCGCTTTTGATTTACAGTGCTACCACTGCGTCCTGCCTTTTCCCTGCTGACAATGTTACTAGCCTTCTTGTTGTTTGCAGGTGTCGGTGTAACTTGCGTAGTTGCATCCGATCTTCCAGAGTTTCTCCTATCAATTTCCACGCGAGCCTTATGATAAGTAGCTCGAATGGCTCTGATCTGGTCCCTTATTGAATGGTGCACGTTTGTTCGTGTTTTGGTAAAGTCAGCTAGCGTTGTAATCAATTCACCCAATTTAATGAACGCATCTGGTTCCACCTCCGATACCACCGAAATCATCCGTTGAGTTTGGTTTTTGGACGCTTGCACACTTCCTCCGGGTTCATTTGCTGGTCTAGGAGGTGTACGTAGCACCAGTGATTTCCTCCGATATGGGTTTTCTCCCTCAGTAATTGCTTTCCTTGTAGATATATCTGTTATGGAAGCCAAGTTGACCACCTCCATAACATTGCAGTCGCTGGATATCGACGACCGGGAGCCTGCTTGCTCACTCCCCTCTGCCGCCGGTACTGGGCATCCGTTTCCCTGCACCGTAAGTTTACTCCTAGACTCATCTTCCATGTTTGGTTTTTTATTCAGGGTTCCTTCCCATAGCGTTTAACCTACCGCCAGGTTATATGGTTACGTGATGACGCCATATTTCGTCATGTCACAGCGAAGATCATTGACACTCAGGTATTTATGGAGACACATGTCGCCCCTGAGACTCTCCCTTCTCTGCCGACCATTGTCCGCGACTGCTTATTGGTTATTCACAGTAAACCCTCATAGAAGGCCCTCCCCTATCCACAACCTTGGGGACGCGTCCGGTTCCCCGGTCTGAGGGCTTGAGGTCTGTGGCTTGCATTCTAGCGTTCGGAGATCGATCTTCGTGCTAAGCCTTCAGCTTTTTGTATATCATAACAAATATTATCACCACAAAGCATAATTTATAGAAAAATATAAAATAAAAATCAAAATAACAAAATTTAATAATTGTTCCGGCTATTATATAATTGGAATTAAAATTTTTTTGATAATTGAAACTATAAACAGGATGTTAATGCTGATTTGACTGCTTTTATTTAAACAAAATTCAAGACACGTGCAGTCTTGTGTGTAGTTTCCTGGACCAGCATACCAGCGCCCTGGGCTCGATCCTCGACTCGTGCGGCTTTTTGTAGCTTACTTCGAGCGTTTTCTATTTGCTGTTTCGCCTTGAATCGACTCTTCTTGTGGCACGAAAATCAACTAGTCAATATGAGTTACAAGTGTAGCCTTGATAACTGCATAGCCTTCGACAACACATTAAAATCTGTAACATGCAAGGCTTTTTGCAACCGGAAACTGCACGGTGCTTGCATGGGTGCACCGAGAGATTGGTTTAATCCCTACTTGGAGTCCCATTTTATTTGCTCCGACTGCCAGCATACAGAAAAACTCATGCAGAGTATGTACAATAACTTAGCAAACTATATCGGCAACCTTAATGGTGAAAAGGATCATATGCTTTCGAAACTACACGCACAAACAAAACTCAACGATGAAATTCTAACTGAAATCACAAGGCACATCGAAAGTTTTACGAATACCCTAGATGCTGTTTCTAATGCCAGCAAAAGAAATTCAGATAGATCAGCCGAGCTTAATGACATCTTAGCTCAATTTAATTCATCAATCAGTACTTTAAGCACAACCAAATCTAAATGCCAAGCAAATGATAGCAATCTTTTTAAAATGCTAGAAAATAAAATAACGGCAGCATTAACTACCAAGATTGATCAGCTGTCAAATACCATCGCTACCAATTTACTCTCCAACCAAAATTTAATTGTTGATAAATTAGAGAGTATAGTTAAGTCCGATACAAAGCCATCGGCAGAGGTAGGGCCATCCAATCCTTGTGCACATCTGATGGAAATATCACTTCACGAGGAACTACTGAGTGCACATAATAACACTTCTTCAAACTTGTTAATGCCGATGAAGTCTACCAAAGATGTTTCAACCTCTCCTATCAAGGAATTGTTCACTACTATCGAAGACCATGAAGCTATTATCCAACAAAAAACTCTATCTGAACCTCCCATAAACGATTCTCAAAAAACAATTTTTAAATTTGGCACTAATTGGTCGGAAGATGATTGGCTGAGACGTATTTCAAAAATCAAAAATCATGACGATTTGCAACCCCCTCACAAAGTTTCGACTGATAAGAAAATCTCATTTTTTGTAAAAGGAGTACCAGATTCCACCGATAAATCTTGGCTTAGCAGGACCTTAAAGGAAAAACTTTCCATCAGTGATTTCAGCGTTGAGATGTTACCTCAACGTAATAAATATGCAAGCAGGAGCTATAAAGTTTCAATTCCTGAAAAGTATGCTTGGCTTTTCACTCACGTGAATGGAAGCGGTAGGAGCTATAAATGGAATGGCATCATATTTCGTCGTTGGAGGACCATCATCGCTAGCAGCAGCATCAAAAGTAGAAATAAGAACTCAATTGTGACTAGTAATTGTACTTCATCTGTATCTACTAACCAGGTAGTTTCTTCAAATCTTCTGAGTAGAGACTTCACTAGCGTGAATCGAAATTCTACCGTCAGGTGTTCCCATCCAGAGACTCATGCTATAGCATATCCAACTAAAACTTCCTCTCCATCTCTGACTTCTCATTCCCGTAAGGTATGTTCCGACTCAATCGTAACTCGTAATTTGAATTCATTCAGTAGATCATCAACTATTGGCACTTCTATTGCTGCGACTTCTGCTAATTCTAACTTCGTTAAGAATTCTTCACGTAAAACCTGTAACCGCATTGGGCATCGCTCCTAACAAGATATCCTCAATCAAAAGCCCCAGAATATTTTACCACAATTGCGATGGTATGAGGGGTAAAATAAATAAACTCTTTCTTGACACCAAATCTTGCCATTTCAACGTGCTTGCTTTCACTGAAACCTGGTTGAATGACTCCCACATGAATGAAGAAATCCTTGACAGTACCTGGACTATCTTTAGAAATGACCGAGACTATGTTTCCACTGGTCAAACAAGAGGTGGTGGTGTCTTATTCGCAGTTAAGAACACTCACTCAAGTGAAGTAAATTCCGCCTCGCACGAATTGTTCCAGCATATATTTATCCGCGTTTCAATGGACAAAACCTCGGTTTATATTGGCTTATTTTACGTCCCACCGAGATCTGACGAATCAGTGTACAATTATTTATGCGAGCAAATATCTTATTTTATGGCTTCTCGTAGTACTGAGGATAAAATTATAATCTTGGGTGATTTTAATCGCCCGAATTTGCATTTTGTTTCTGATAAGTCTGATGATGGTTTAATACCAGTAAACCTACTTGAGTCTTCTGATTTTAACCTAGTGAGTACGTTGTATGGCCATGATTTGCAGCAGGTTGTTCCGACTCCCAATCAAAATGGTAATTGGTTAGACCTAATCTTTACGAATGTTTATGACGATGTAGTGGTTAGTCCAACAAATGACGCAGAGAATCTCTTTTCTAATAGTCTTCACCATTCCGCTCTTACAGTTGAAGTTTCCACTACAGATTGGAATATGTTAAGTACATACAATAATACGATTGTATACGATTTTCATAATGCTGATTATGATAGCATTCACAATATCCTTGACAATGTCGATTGGACAAATGTGTTTATGTGCCATTCCCTTGATGATGATGTAGCCATGTTTTATAGAATTGTTTTTGACGCGGTCGACAAATTTGTACCTAAGATAAGGAAAAAAGATAAACTCTCTGAACCTTGGCTTGACAAGACTCTTAGACGTCTGAGAAATCATAGGAACAAACTTTACAAGCTAATGAAGAATCAAGTCGACATTAGCCGTCGTATTAAAGTAGAACACGATTTAATTGCTCATGAATTCCATACTAAGTCTCACGAAGCGTATGACAGATACATTAAAACTACAGGGGAGAATATAATCCACAACCCCAAAAAATTCTTTGATTTTGTTAATATGAAGCAGAAAACAAGCGGCTACCCCTCTTCAATGTCCACTGGAAATTCTTTGTTGTCTTCTTCTCCTCAGGAGATCTGCAACTTTTTTGCTGACCATTTCCAAGAAGTTTTTGGTCCAGTTAGTATCCCAACATTGTATCGATTTCCGGGTGCGACTCAAACAATTTTTGCTGAGGATAGGACCATATCGAGGAATGAGATATTTACTGCCATTATGGAGCTTGACAGTAACAAGGGCCCTGGACCTGATCTTCTCCCTCCTACTTTCCTGATCAAGTGTGTAAAACAACTGATCTCGCCCCTTCATACTATGTTCAATAATTCTCTCTCCTCTGGGCTATTTCCTTCGTATTGGAAATCTTCTTATATTACACCAATTTATAAAAGTGGCGATAGACGTTCTGTTCAAAATTATAGAGGCATCGCCATCCTATCTGCTATTCCCAAGCTTTTTGAAAAAATCATCTACTGCAAACTTTCTCCTCTGGTCGACGCTCGACTGAACGAGCAGCAGCATGGATTTAGAAAAGGTCGTTCTACTACAACTAACCTTATGGTCCTTGTTTCTGATGTTTTATGCAAAATGGAGAAAGGTGATCAAATTGACGCAGTCTATACAGACTTCAGCAAAGCATTCGACCGAGTTGACCACTCCATTTTGATCCCCAAGCTGAAACAATTTGGAATTGCAGGACCTTTACTAAAGTGGCTTGGCTCCTACCTACACGACCGCTTGCAATTCGTGAAATTCCAGGGTCTAATTTCTAAGAAAGTTGACGTGAAATCTGGTGTACCTCAAGGAAGTCATCTTGGCCCTCTTCTTTTTAATATTTTTATATCTGATATATCGGAGGTTTTATCTGACATTCCCCATTTACTATATGCGGACGACCTCAAAATCTACCATGTCATCAGGACACCTTCTGACGCTACCTTTTTTCAGTCGAAACTGAACTCTCTAGACCATTAGTGCTCCGCGAACAAGCTCCCTCTTAATATTGATAAATGCCGCGCAATCAGTTTCTCTCGCAAAACTGCACGCGTTCATTATACGTACCGCCTCAACAATAAGTCACTCAGCAGGGTTGACAACATATTAGATCTCGGTGTCACCCTGGATGAAAAGCTCCGCTTCAATCTTCATTACGATAGAGTGCTTTCCCGAGCAAGTAAACAACTTGGCTTCATTAAGCGACGGGCCAAAGAGTTTAAGAATCTCTGGGTTACTAAATCCTTGTATATTTCACTCGTGCGTCCTCTTCTTGAATATGCGTGCACTATCTGGAATCCGGCTTTTGGAATTCATAGCCAAAGATTTGAGTCTGTTCAGAAGCAATTTTTACTATTCGCTTTGAAGAACCTTTTCAACCCTAATGATTTCACTAATCTACCATCATACGAATATCGCCTTAAATGTATGAATTTGTTACCCCTTGCGTCGAGAAGATTAATGTTATCTGCCTGCTTCAGCTTCGATGTCATCAGAGACGTGGTTAATGTCGTCTACTTAAAAGAAAAGTTTGTACTCAATCAGCCCCTGAGAGTCACTAGATCCCGACGATTGCTTATTGAATACCATCACAACACAACATATGCAGCAAACGAGCCAATAAATAGGTGCTGCAAGCTATTCAATAGCATGAGCGAGAACTTTTCCCCTACGATTTCTAAATCAACGTTTAAAAATAACATCATCAAGGCTCTCTCTTTATAGTCTCCCCCACCCCCCCAACATACTAACATATATGTATTGTAAGTTCAATTTAAATTTGGTATTTAATTTGTTAATCATTCATTTGCCATCTGTCATTTATTTATCACTTTATTTGTTGTCTGTTTATAATTTATTTTATTTATGCACTATTTATTAGTCTTGTATTTATATAGTTTGTTTTATATTTATTTTGTTTCGTAATTTTGAGCATGTACTATTTTATTTTATTCTGTTTATACATGTAAGCCTTGCTTGGTAAATAAATAAATTAAAATATATATATATATATATATATATATATATATATCTATATATATATATATATATATATATATATATATATATATATATATATAAATATATATATATGTATTTATATATATATATATATATATATATATATATATATATATATATATATATATACATATATATATTTATATATATATATATATATATATATATATATATATATATATATATATATATATATGTATATATATATATATATATATATATATATATATATATATATATATATATATATATATATATGTATATATATATATATACATACATGTATATAGATATATACATATATATATATATATATATATATATATATATATATATATATATATATATATATATATATATACATATACATGTATATATATATATATATATATATATATATATATATATATATATATATATATATATATATATATATATATATATATATATACATGTGTTCGAATTAAAACCTAAAAGGAAATTGATTAGCGAAATAAATTTAAAATAAACAAATTGACTTACCTGCTGTCAACGTCGCTGTCACCGATTGTACACAATGGAGACTTGTCAAATTGTCGATTCGCCTGATGTTCTCGACAACTCTTGTTATCTCTTTTACTCTTACTAGTCAGCAATTGTAAATTAATTTATAGTATTAGTTCACAAAGTAAAACTTGAAGTTTGTTAAAATGTTGCAATTTGGATTGAAAACTTGAAGTTTGTTAATATGTTAAACTTTGGATTGTAATTGATAAAATGTTGCTTAAAACGGTAAATATTCGGAAACATCGTATAAATAGCAAAACTAACGGATGTTCGTTCTCTCTTTGTCTGAAAAACTTCGTTGGAACAAGATAAGTTTTGTAGTTTGTGAATAATTTAAATAAAATAAGAATTTTCTAGAAATTTGGAGGTTTTGAAAATTTGCACATGGTCCTTCGAACCGGATTCAATTGTTATTGTCGGAGTCAATTGATACTGAAGTTCTGATTTTGGATAAATTGTCGAATCTTGGTGGAATTACTGTCGGAGTCAATTGATACTGAAGTTCTGAATTTTGATAAATTGTCGAATCTTGGTGGAATTACTGTCGGAGTCAACTGATACTGAAGTTCTGATTTGGATAAATTGTCGAATCTTGGTGGAATTACTGTCGGAGTCAATTGATACTGAAGTTCTGAATTTGGATAAATTGTCGAATCTTGGTGGAATTACTGTCGGAGTCAACTGATACTGAAGTTCTGATTTGGATAAATTGTCGAATCTTGGTGGAAATACTGTCGGAGTCAACTGATACTGAAGTTCTGATTTTGGATAAATTGTCGAATCTTGGTGGAATTACTGTCGGAGTCAATTGATACTGAAGTTCTGAATTTGGATAAATTGTCGAATCTTGGTGGAATTACTGTCGGAGTCAACTGATACTGAAGTTCTGATTTTGAATAAATTGTCGAATCTTGGTGGAATTACTGTCGGAGTCAATTGATACTGAAGTTCTGAATTTGGATAAATTGTCGAATCTTGGTGGAATTACTGTCGGAGTCAACTGATACTGAAGTTCTGATTTGGATAAATTGTCGAATCTTGGTGGAAATACTGTCGGAGTCAATTGATATTGAAGTTCTGATTCTCGAATTCATTGTCGGATCTTGTGGAAATATTGTTGGAGTCATTTGATAACGAAGTTTTGGTCTTGGATTCATTGTCGGATCTTGGTGGAAATATTGTTGGAATCAATTGATAACGAAATTCTGGTTTTGGATTCATTGTCGGATCTTGGTGGAAATCTTGTTGGAGTCATTTGATACCGAAGTTCTGGGTTTGGATTCATTGTTGGATCTTGTTGGAAATATTGTTGGAGTCATTTGATAACGAAGTTTTGGTTTCGAATTCATTGTCGGATCTTGTGGAAATATTGTTGGAGTCATTTAATAACGAAGTTCTGGTTTTGGATTCATTGTCGGATCTTGGTGGAGATATTGTTGGAATCAATTTATATCGAAGTTCTGATTTTCGGATCTATTGTCGTATATCTGGGTGGATACATTGAGGAGCATCGTTCATCGCTCTTGGAAGTTGGGCAAGTCCACATGTAAGTTCCTCATTTGCATGTTATCTATGTGTGTTAAGTGTGTTCGTAATTTAAATTTTTCAATCATACTTCAAATAAACATATAAATTCGCGTCACGCAACGTGATTAAAATCGTTGGTTACGACAAAGTTTACGGTATTATCGTTCGTTTATAGGTAGGAGGACAGTTGGTTAACTGTTCGTCAATAGGCTGCTCATATCGCACATACCTACTTATATTACTTATCTATCATTCATATCACATATCTATTAATATTCCGTGGACAAGCTTCATACTTCAAATAAACATATAAATTCGCGTCATGCATCGTGATTAAAACCGTTGGTTACGACAAAGTTTACGGTATTATCATTCGTTTATAGGTAGGAGGACAGTTGGTTAACTGTTCGTCAATAGGCTGCTCATATCGCACATACCCACTTATATTACTTATCTATCATTCATATCGCACATATCTATTAACATTCCGTGGACAATCTTCATTCGTTATCAAAATTCATTCGAAGTCGTTCAAGGCCAACATTGAGCAACAGGGTGATTTCTGAGCTCGTCAAATGGCTCTTGCAATTTCAAATTTGTTTTTGCAGCAAAGGCTGCTTCGGGATCAGTTGGGTAAAATGAACACCAACTTTCGTAAAGACTCAAAGTCAAGAAAAACTGTATCGTATCTGCAAAACTTGCTATCAAGCCTGCTGACACTATACAGTAAATTCATTTCTAACCATGAGAAAATTACCGATCAATTAAGCGATGAAAAGGAGTTAAATTCACCATATTTCACGCAAGATCACGATCAATTTATTTCGACTCACTTGAATTTGAAGTCAGAGTTAGAAGATTTGTTACAGGGAGCACTTGGGTCGAGTCTTCAAGAAGTTGATGGCAAGTCTGAAGTCAAGGTTGACGAACCAGAACTTAGACTGCCACGAATCACTCTTCCTACATTTAAGGGAGACTATGAAAAATGGGTGACCTTTCGGGATCTGTTTGTGTCTCTCATTCACTCTAGAACCACTTTATCGAAAGTGGAAAAACTGCATTATTTGAAATGTAGTCTTTCTGGAGAAGCCGGAAATCTTTTGCAACATGTGGCTGTATCCGAAACCAATTACGATTCAGCGTGGAAATTGTTAAGTGATCGCTACGACAACCCACGTGTGTTGCTCAACGCAAAATTTAAGGCTTTATTTAACATAAAGAATGCTTCAGAATCAGCTTCAGAGTTGAAAACACTATTAGATTGTACAGTAGAATGTGTACAATCCCTAGAAGCTATGAAGTTAGGAAACTTAGGAGAGTCGATGATCGTTTATTTAACAGCTCAAAGATTGCCGCAAGAAACACGACAATTGTGGGAGCAAGGGCAGGCGTTAAGGAAAGATCTGCCAGCCTTTGAAGAACTAAAAACATTCCTACATCAACGTTTTCGGGCACTCGAAGCGTCAGGGATTTGGAAGACAAAGTTTGTGAAGAACAGTGCACAAATTCGAACTGTTCATTCGTTGCAAACACAAACACCCATCCTTTGTAATCAGTGCAAATCACCACATAGATTGACAGCCTGCGATCAATTTCGGCAGGCGTCACACACAAGTAAATTTGAATTAGTAAAAAAACATGGACTTTGCTTGAATTGTTTGAAATCGGGACACTTTGTCCGCAATTGCCCCAGCAAGTTTAAGTGTGCACGTTGTGGAAAGGCCCATAATACCATATTGCATAGAGATCGGTCGGAAAACGGAAATAATTTGAGTCAGCAACCAAATTATTCACAAATTCGGGAGGTGCATGTTTCATCTGCCATCGACCGACGTCGAGAAATTTTGCTAGCCACTGCTATGGTCACGTTGATTTCGCAGAGTGGTCCTATTCAATTGCGTGCGCTGTTAGACCAAGGTTCACAAGTTAGCTTGATTACTGAAGCAGCAGCTCAGCAGTTGGGAATAAAAAGAAGGTCAACAAACGTTATAGTGTCGGGTATAGGACATTCAAGTGACCATAAAGTCAAGGGTGAAATACAGCTTCAAATGAGGATTTCAGGAAATAAGATCTTAGAATTTAATTCATTAATTATGGATAGGTTGACAAATATGATTCCACCTCGTGCAATGTACACGGGGAATTGGAATGAATTAAAACAGCTTAATTTGGCTGACCCATTTTTTGATCGCCCTAGTCGGGTCGATATCCTGTTAGGTGCAGATGTAGTGTCTAAAATTGTGGTTGGACGGTTCAAACAATTAGCGGCTGGACCAATAGCTCAGGACACTCAGTTAGGTTGGGTTATATTTGGGCAAGTGGATGAAGGGTACACGCGCAACACTGTACAAAGCTTCAAGGTTGAAATTAGCGAAGATTTGGAACTCAACGCACAGTTGCGGAAATTCTGGGAACTAGAGGAAGTTATACCACAGGTGGTAAAAAAAGCAATCCCACGACAACCCTTGTACGGGTCTAGGGGTTGAAGCTGGTAGAGAGCTTCATTACAATTTTATTAATCATTGTGGATACGAGTGTGGAGTGATTAGTTCCACGACTCACTTTACCCCTGATTTAAATCAGGTACCTAATTAGAGCTAGGTGAACTCAAAGCTTGGTGCGCGGACCCTCGTCCGAACCTGGATTTGAACCAGGGACCCCACACGCAAGAAGCCAGTGCTCTACCCACTAGGCTACTCAAGCTCTCAAGCTCTCAATACCACAGGTGGTCCAATCTCAAGATGACGAATTGTGTGAATCGCTATATACGAAAAATGTTCGGCGAGATGAGTCAGGAAGATATACAGTGCGGTTACCATTTAAGAGTAAAGAATTGAAAAATTCATTGGGTAGCTCGAAAGCCATTGCTCTTTCAAACTTTTTATCATTAGAAAAACGCCTTGAAAGGGACAAGCAATTAAAGGCAAAATACAGTCAATGCATGAAAGAATATTTAGATCTCGGACACATGCATCCTGTCGACATTATGCAAGAGCATATTATAAGGAATGGTAAAATTGAGTGTTTAGCTCACTATCTGCCGCATCATCCAGTCTTTAAAGAGAGCAGCACAACCAGTTGCAGAATAGTGTTTGATGCGTCAAGAAAAACAAACTCAGGAGTTTCACTTAATGATGTACTGCTAACAGGACCGGCCATACAAAATGACTTGTTAGCAGTCTTAATGAATTGGCGACGTTATCGGTTTGTTTTCATGGCTGACATCGCGAAGATGTATCGGCAAATAAAGATACACCATGAAGACGCTCAATATCAAAGAACCTTATGGAGATTCAATAAGGAGGATGACATTCAAGAATACATGCTTACTACAGTTACCTTTGGAGTGACTTGTGCGCCCTTTTTAGCAATTCGAACCTTAAAACAACTAGCTGAAGATGAACGTCAAAACTATGCTAATGCGTCTCATTCTATAAACCATGAATTTTATGTTGATGACCTGCTCTCCGGTGGACAAAGTTTACAGGAAACTATAGACAAAAGGAAGGAGATGCATGATTTATTAGCTGCTGGCGGATTCCCACTTCGAAAATGGGTAAGCAATGATGTGAGAATACTTGAAGGAATATCACAAGAAGATATTGAGATGCAAACGTCACTTGATTTAAACTTAGATTTGAATTATAAATCGTTAGGAATTATGTGGCATCCTTTGTCGGATCAATTTAGTTATCGAATAAAAATGAATGGGAATAAAGATGTGCATTCTAAGCGACAATTGCTCTCGGACATAGCCAGGTTGTTTGATCCACTTGGATGGCTGGCTCCCATAATAATAACCGCAAAGATTATCATACAGTCTTTATGGCTACAGGGATTAGGTTGGGATGAACCTTTGCCGAAAAATATTCACGAAATGTGGACAAAATTTAAAAATAAATTGTCTATAATTGAAAATTTGCGAATACCTCGCTGGATAAATTACACAAAAGAATGTAAATTTGAATTGCACGGCTTCAGTGATGCGTCAACTAAAGCGTATGCTGCGGCAATATATCTAGTTTGTAGAAATGGTAATAGTACATGTTCACATCTAATAGTCTCAAAAACTAAGGTTGCCCCTTTTCGTCCGGTATCGATTCCACGGTTAGAACTGTGTGCAGCCGTTTTATTATCGAAGTTGATGGCAAAAGTGAAAACGACAATCATCTTGCCAAACGTTAAAATCTGGCTTTGGGCGGACTCTGAAATTGTTTTAGCGTGGTTGCGTGGACATCCAACCCGCTGGACAACGTTCGTCGCAAATCGAACTACGGTCATTTTCGAATCTGTCGGAAATACTACATGGCAGTATGTTCCTTCAAAACAGAATCCGGCCGACTTAGCATCTCGAGGCATAGAGTGTGAGGATATCTTAAATAATCGTTTATGGTGGAATGGTCCTGCCTGGCTAGTGCAGACAACAGATCTTTGGCCTAAAATAGTTAGTGTTCCTGATGTTAACTTAGAACTTAGAAAATCAACATTAATAAGTGTAATTAATATTGTCAATATTGAATTGAATGACCTATTGAATAAGTTTTCGACCTTGAATCGTTTAATACGCGTGACTGCATACTGTTTTCGTTTTTTCGACCATACATCGAAACGATATCAAGGTCAAGATTTCTTAACTACAATGGAATTTAGTCGATCAATGGAGTTTTGGATCAAATATGTACAACAAACAGAATTTAAGTTAGAAATAGGAAGGTTAAAGAAGGGTGAGCAGGTGAGCAATGATAGCAAATTCATAAAATTGAATCCATTCTTAGACGACAAGCATATATTGCGAGTTGGAGGACGTCTTACAAACGCCAATTTAGCTTATGATGCGAAATTTCCTATCATTTTACCTAAAAATGGAAAATTTGTCGAACTTTTGATAAGGGAAATTCATCTTACTACACTCCACGGTCAAACCCAATTGGTATTAAATACGTCTAGGAGACGTTATTGGATTTTAGATGCTCGCACCAGCATTAAAAGGGAACTGCATAAATGTATAAGATGTGTTCGAGCAAAGCCAGTTTTATTGAGACAGTTGATGGGCAACTTACCTTCTCCCCGAGTTAATATATCTAGGCCTTTCACGCACACCGGTGTGGATTATTGCGGCCCTATTGAATACCGTGACCGTTGGGGTCGAGGTGGTAAAAGGTTTAAAGGTTACATCGCCATTTTTATCTGCCTTGCTGTTAAAGCCATTCATATCGAGTTTGTTAGTGATCTCACTACGTCAGCCTTTTTGGCTGCCTTCCGGCGTTTTACAGGAAGAAGAGGACTCTGCAGTCACGTTTATAGTGACTGCGGAACCAATTTTGTAGGGGCAAATATTGAATTACGTAAGATAATAGAGAAAAATAACAAGCATGCTGCAGAAGTAGTCGCTCATGATGATGTTACATGGCATTTCAATCCCCCAGCTTCTCCTCATTTCGGGGGGTTATGGGAAGCAGGGGTAAAGTCGATCAAAGCACACTTACGTCGAGTTGTCGGAGAAGCCGCACTTACATTTGAAGAAATGTCAACGGTATTAACCAGAGTAGAAGCTTGCTTGAATTCTCGACCTTTGTGTCCCCTGTCAGATGATGCTATGGATGTCGAAGTTCTCACTCCGGCACATTTTCTTATCGGTGGTCCCTTATTGATGCCACCAGAACATGATTTGTTAAACGAAAAAATTGATTATGTTAATAGATGGAAATACACGCAGCGAATGATCCAAACTTTTTGGAAACGATGGAAGGATGAATATCTATCGCGTCTGCAGGCTCGTCCAAAATGGCTTGCTAAAGAAGTTGAACCTTGCGTTGGTGATATATGTTTAGTTAAAGGTGAAAATTTATCGTCCTATAAATGGCCGTTGGCTAGAATAGTAGAATTGCATCCGGGAAAGGACTCCTTGGTCAGAGTAGTGACAATACTTTCTAACGGGAAATTATATAAACGTCCAATCTCAAAAATTGCACTGTTGCCAATATCTAAACAAAACTCTTGAACGAATTCAGAATGCATATTTCAACGAGCATTTTAATGAGCATTTGATATTGAACTTAATTCGTACTTGCACATACTCGTAAATGGAAACTCGAAGATAGACTTTACTAAACATCATTGTATTTTAGAGACTTTTGAATTAATTTCTTAACGTCGATTTAACGAATTTTGAAACTATTAAAGACAAATTGTGAATACAATTGGTCACTGAATAACCGCGACTCGAAAATAATAGTACTTAAAAAATATTCATCTTAATGTGTTGTACGTATCGTCAGAGCCCCCCCCCCCCCCCCCTTTCAATCCTTATATCTAGGCACGTCCTCTCCTGATCCTAGCTCCCATCGGCCTCCCAGCTTACCAAGTTGCGTACTGTCACTGGATCATACAAACAATGGGTAACGAGTGAATGCAGTTCTGATCTGGACAGACCAGCGGGGGGAGTGTGTTCGAATTAAAACCTAAAAGGAAATTGATTAGCGAAATAAATTTAAAATAAACAAATTGACTTACCTGCTGTCAACGTCGCTGTCACCGATTGTACACAATGGAGACTTGTCAAATTGTCGATTCGCCTGATGTTCTCGACAACTCTTGTTATCTCTTTTACTCTTACTAGTCAGCAATTGTAAATTAATTTATAGTATTAGTTCACAAAGTAAAACTTGAAGTTTGTTAAAATGTTGCAATTTGGATTGAAAACTTGAAGTTTGTTAATATGTTAAACTTTGGATTGTAATTGATAAAATGTTGCTTAAAACGGTAAATATTCGGAAACATCGTATAAATAGCAAAACTAACGGATGTTCGTTCTCTCTTTGTCTGAAAAACTTCGTAGGAACAAGATAAGTTTTGTAGTTTGTGAATAATTTAAATAAAATAAGAATTTTCTAGAAATTTGGAGGTTTTGAAAATTTGCACATATATATATATATATATATATATATATATATATATATATATATATATATATACATATATATAGATATATATATATATATATATATATATATATATATATATATATATATATATATATATATGTTTGTATATATATACATATATATGTGTATATATACATATATATATATATATATATATATATATATATATATATATATATATATATATATATATATATATATATATATATATATCACCAAAAAAATTCAGTGACTATTTCTCTGAAACGCACCATAACGTGGTGGAGGGTAAATTTAGTTCCATTGGTAGGATCAGAACAATAGAAGCATCTAATTTATATAGTTCGTAATAGAAAGATGTTACCCTGCAAGCGATGGTGTATTTAAGCCAATTTCGGCAGAACGATGAATGCCACTTATCCTCTGTGGTCTGTTTGTACGTGCTCTTTCCAGTCAGCTGTGCGTTTTTTGTTTGTTTGTTGTTCCCTTTCCTTCCTTTTCTTTACCTTTCTTCTTCCATTCGGCAAGATCCTAAAACATTAAGAGCATGTATCAGTCAGGGTCTGAACAAAAGAAAAGGTAAGGAGAAAACGGAACAACGCAGGAAAAGAGGCTGCATGTAGGATAAAACAAGAAAGAAATAGTGTATTTAAAAATGGCAGGAGTGTGAGTGATTGTGTATTGTCGATGGAAATAGTTGTGAAATACAATCGAAGGTAGAACATAAGGTTAACGCGCGTAAAATATGGAGCTCTAATCCGAGCGGCGATGCAAGACCTATGTCCTCGAGCTAACTAACGAACGTAGATTGATTCGCGCGAATAATGACGAGAATCACTTCGTAATTCTCTTGGGAAGGGGGAAATATAACGTCAGTGCGTAGGGAAAATTGTACAATGGAAAAAAAATTGTAATGTTAATTAAAAACTGTAATAAAAATTGTAAAAATTATAATTATAATTGTAATTGTGTCCCAACGAACTTGGACTCCCCTGTGATGAAGACGAGCGCTCCCCGCCAAGCCAAGTCATCGCCGTCGATTTACATACGACAATCGACGATTACTTGACCTAGAAGAGAGCAAACCCGAGCGTAGCTAAGGGGCCAAGCGGTAATGACCATCGTGGCAGCCAACAGCCATTCCCAACCAACTAATTCCATAATCTGAAACTAATACTTTGAAGCGACCGCTACAACAACCACCGCCACTACTTCAACAACAACAACAAGTCGGTGAATAATCAGGATGCTGACTATTGGTTGGAAAAAAAACTAAATCACTTACGGGGAAATTTGAGTCCAGCTCGAAGCCAAGATATTGGACATTATCCAGGTAGTAAGGTGTCGGATGGAAACCTGAAGTTAAACCAGATGCACATGTAAATGACATCAATACATATATATGTATATATATATATATATATATATATATATATATATATATATATATATATATTTAAATATATATATATATATATATATATATATATATATATATATATATATATACATATATATATATATATATATATATATATATATACATATATATATATATATATATAGATATATATATATATATATATATATATATATATATATATATATATATATATATAATATATATATATACATATATATATATATATATATATATATATATATATATATATCACCAAAAAAATTCAGTGACTATTTCTCAGAAACGCACCATCCGATTCAGCTGAAACTTTCAGTACACATTGGTGTATATGCAGAATAGGTCATTCTAAGTCAATTATCTTTAACCCTTTGGCGCCGGTGGTCATTTTAGTGATTTTTTTAATATACCTATTGTTCCATCCACAAATAATTTTTGCAAAAATTAAGGTAATGGAATGAATTTCCAACGTGTTCTTAATGTGAATCGGATAGTGTTTTGGAATTTATTAACCCCATGTGTGCGCTAGGTGTCTTAAAAAGAACGGAAACATTTGAAAATTTTTAAATTGCGATAACTTTTGACAGAGCTATTCAATCATTATGAAACTTTCAGAACATTTCGACATTGTTTAGTTGTAAATTTGTGAAGCTCTTGATGAGCATGTTCGCAGTCCTGTAGCTAGGGCAGGCGCTAAAAGTTAAAACCTTCAAATCATCGACTCTCTGGAAAAAATATCGTTTCTCAAAAAAAAAGCCACTCATACATACATCTTATGGTTTGTTTACACACCCATAGTAAAAAATTTGAAATTTTACAACGATCTTGTTTTCGATCGATTAACGCTTCGCCAAATAACCTATATTTTTTGCATTAAAAACTGTTCAGTCACATATTCTTCCGGGTTTCCCAAAAATACCCGACAATCCCAGTCTAAGTCAAGAAGGGCCAGGTAATCCAAACGCGAGTATTCCAAGCATTCCGCAACGCCAAATAGAAGCCATTGTAGCACAAATTTTAACGAGAGATAGCCCTTGAATCGTGCAGAGAATTTTGTCTTCAAGCTCACATCCCCACCTCGACGTCGATCAGAGGATTAGTGAGGACCAGCTGGGAAATTTGCCGGACTTTGACCGCATCTCAAACGTCATCAAGAACTTACACGAATTTTCCGGTCAGCCTGGAGAGTTCAGTTCGTGGAAAAAATCCGTTGGGCGGATCCTTGGCATTTATGATCACCTGAAGGGTGCGCTTAGATATTACGCGATATTGAATGTGATTAGAAATAAGATCACTGGACAGGTGATACTGTGCTTGAATTATGCATTATGCAGATAAGAAGGACAAAGGAACGCAAGAATATCAAATGAACTGTCTCATACAAGGTAATGACACAGTCCAACAGTTCTATCAAAACATGAACCATAATCTCTCCTTAATATGAAATAAGATATCAAGTATGGAGATGAGCTCCGAGGCAATGAATATCATGGTTCGATACTACAGGGACAAGGCTTTAGACACCTTCATAAGGGGTCTAAAAAGAGATATGCCTAGGCTCTTAAGTATGAGGCAAGCAGCACATTTACCGCAGGGTCTATATTTATGCCTTAAGCTTGAAAATGTTAATTATCGCACACAATACGCAAATAACAATAGCAGCATCGTACGAATTTTGCAAAAAAATTGGCAAAAGCCCCCCGTACCACCAAAGTACAAATTAGCACCCCAACCCCTACTCCTGCTCCTAGGCAAACTTTTCATCCCGAATTAATAACACAGCAGCCGCTTTGGGAAAGGCAACACTTAGGCCACCAAAATTCTTCCAAACCCCAGCATAATCAATTCTCAAGCCAACTACACCAATACCATTTTCGACCGCCTGGACTTCCACCTAAACCATTGCAGTATCCTGAACCAATGGAAGTTGACGACTCTGTCCAAACAAGTATTGTTAACTACCAGAACAGACCTCAACCTAGCCGAGTCTACGCACAGAAAAGACCAAGCTCACTAAACACGCCACAGCCAAATAAACATCAACGCACCTTTCACACGGAAAGCCAGAAAGTTGAGCCTGAAGTGGCAGATTACAACGAAGCCATAAATAAAGAGGACAAGCTGCATGAGGACACATTAGTTGACTATATAGGACTAGACAACATGGCGATCGACTATGAGGATTCATATCAAGAACCAAATTTATTTGGCGAGACAGAGGAACAACCCGAACATCATTTTTTAAACTAAATAGCTCTTCGCTCCCCTATTATGAGTACAGAGCAAAGAGCGGAGACATACTGAGATTTTTAATAGACTCCCGTTCAAACAAGAACTGTATACAGCCTAACTGCGTAAAAATCCATGCACCTAATAAAAAACCTTTCTTCGCCAACTCAATTGGTGGCAACATACCAATATCCCATCATGCCATTCTAAACATCTTTGGACCAGACGGCCCAAAACTGAAGCTCTTCATCTTTCCAGCTCTGAAATCATTCCACGGCATCATTAGGAACGACAGCCTTAGAGAACTAGGGGCGGTGATCCACACCGCTGAAAATTATGTCGCCATCAATAGCAGTATATATATATCCCTATCAAGCAACGAATATCCCAATCGGTGAACAGCACAGGAATAAGAGTCTCTCACTTCTGAATCGAACAGAAATATAAACTTCTTGATATCCTTTAAAAATTACCCTAAACTGTTCGCAGAACCTGATGAAAGGTTCACCTATACGACCAAAGTAATAGCAGAAATCCGAGCCTCAGACAACAATCCAGTTTATTCCAAAACATACCCATCCTCGTCGGCCCTGAAGGCGGTGGTCGAAGAGGAAATCGAGAAAATGTTAAGGAATGGTGTTGTTAGACCATTCCGATCACCATCCAATGCCCCAAGTGTATGTAGTTCCGAAGAAGGTGGGTGCTTCAAGAACACAGAAGTCCAGATAAGTTTTTGATTACCTGAAATTAAATTCTGTCACGATCACAGATCGGTACCTAAACCGGACATCAATTAAATTCTGGCAAACCTAGGGTAAAATAGGTACTTCACTGTCATAGACCTCAAAAGTGGCTTCCATCAGATATCACTGAAAAAGACCGATAAGGAAAAAACAGCATTTTCCGTAAACCATGGAAAATACAAGTTCAACAGGCTCCTTTTAGACGTCGCAAACGGCCTAGCCACATTCCAACGAGCTATCTATGACAAACTTAGAAACCACATTAGAACACAGTGCGAGAATTAGATCATTTAAATAATATGTTAATACATATATTCATTATAATACATACTCGTATATTCATTATACTAAATATATACATTATACTGCACTATGCACTTTCTTCCACTCATTAATTTGTAATTCATAAGTAGAATTTCACTAGTTCAACGACACAAACATTGTATTAAAATACCTACATTGCTAATCAATTAATTGCACTATGTTCTTGGTACAAGTGTAAAGTCCGATCCGAGTTCATCGCAGAGCTGAATTGCAGAATAAGTATTTTTCATCAGCAAATATGCAATGAACTGCGGACAGACTAAAATCATATAAATATTGTAATAATATTCATACTTTTCATTGTAATAAAGACACTCTGAGGTGAAACAAGCCTTTGTTGTTTTCATACCCAATGTGAGGCAGCATTGGGCACCAACAAGAGTCCAGTTTGTAAGAACAGATTCAATAATTACCACTCTAGAAGAGATCAATTTAAAGGTCCAGCTGGACAAGTGCGAGTTTTTGAAAACATCTGTTGAATTCTTTGGTTTCATAGTCTCACAGGAGGGTATCAAGGCTAATCCACGATCGGTAGAAGCGATCATCAACTAACTATACCCCACCGACCAACCTTAAGGAATAGCCATCATTCTTGGGTATGGCAAGCTACTGTAGACGCTTTATTCTTGGATTGGTAAAGATGGCACACCCTTTAACTTCATTCTGAAGGGAGAGGGAGGACGCATCTCCAAAAATCGGTCAAGGCAAGTTAGAATCCGCTTGGACGGAAAAGCACTGGACGCCTTTAACAAAATCAAGAACTTACTCGTCTCACAGGACGTCATTCTAGCCTACCTTAACTTTAAGGAAGGATTTGAGCTAGCCACGGACGCATCTCAATACACCCTAGGTGCAGTCCAGGCCCAAGACAGAAAACTGATAACGTTTCTCTCTCGGACGTTAAACTAAGCAGAGGCCAACTATGCAAGCAACGAGAAAAGAATGCTGGTCATAATCTGGGCTCTGAAAGCATTGCAAAATTTCCTTCATGGATCTAAGAAAGTTACGATATTCATAGGCCATCCATCTCTGACGTATGCATCAAGCAATAAGAACTGCAACACAAAAATGAAGCGTTGAAAAGCCATCCTTGAGGAGTACAATCATGACCTCACGTACAAACCCAGAGAGGTGAATATCGTAACCGATGCGCTCTCAAGAACCCCACGGGATTCCAATGTCCATTCCTTGACAGCAAGCGCCCACAGCGATGACAGTTACTTTCAAAACTTAATACCATCTCTTGCAACACCCATAAACGCATTTAAGAACCAGATATTTCTGAAACTTGGGGAATACACAGATTATCGACTGGAAAAGCCCTTCCTTAGCTATTTGAAGCGTACCTTTACTGAAATCCAATACAACAACGAGAGCTTGATAGGTATCTTCAGGTGGTTTTTAAATCCGGGTGTCATTAACGGAATGGTGGCAACAGAACAAGTAATGGGATTAATCCAGGAGTTATATCGCCTCCATTTCAATAACTACAGGATACGATTCACCCACAAGGAAGTTAAGTACATACCTAGCGAAGCCGAGCAAGAAGAAATCATTCTGCGGATTCACTGAAGAGCCCAAAGAAACGCGAATGAGAACAATGCACAAATCCTAGAAGACTTCTACTTTCCGAAGATGTCAGCTAAGGTTAGAAGGCTACTGAAACAATGTACCATATGCAAGAAGAATAAGTATGAACGCCACTCGAACAAACCAACCTTGCAGGCCACTTCTATTCCAGAGTTCCCAGGTAATACGTTGCATATTGACATCTTTTCCACGAAAGGTCAATTAATAGTAACCGCAGTGGATAAGTTCTCAAAGTTTGCACAGGCAAAAATTATAAAGTCAAGATCCATCGAAGACGTGAGAGAACCTCTCCGGGAACTTATCGTTTTCGTCGGAGTTCCGAAATGTTTCGTGACTAACGTAGAAAAAGCACTGAACTCAGCCTCCATTATGTTTATGATGCAAGGCCAATTACAAATCAGCTTGTATAGGACACTTGCGCACAAGAGTGAAGTCAACGGACAGGCTGAAAGGTTTCATTCGGTGTTGACGGAACTGATGAGATGTCTTAAGACCGACGGCACTTATAGCAACTTGCAAGAACTATAAGAACGCGCAGTACACGAATACAACTACAACGTGCAGTCAGTCACTGGAAAAAAACAATCGAATTATTTTTTGGCCACATGGTCTCAACCAGCTCCGAATAGCTAGAAGAAGTTCGAAAAAACAACATCGAAATTATACAAAGAAAAAAACTGGAAAAAAAATTTCAGACATCACAATAAAAACAGACAGCCCCTTAAGGAATATGAAGTACGACAGGAAGTTTTCGTGAAAAACAACAAACGTTTAGGTACCAAACTGTCAGCTAGATAAAAAAGAGAATAGTAAGAGAAAATAGAGCTACAAACATCTTAGCGGAATCAGGCAGAACAATACACAAGAGTGATATTCGAAATTAACTCTTTTCAGTTTCTTCCTCAAAACCATGCAGGCTGAAACCCAGGTAATGGACTACAGAAGCCACAAAAATTCAGAATGGCAATCTGAAATTATAAATAGATCCTCCAGAATATCTCCTCCATACTAAATGATCACATCCCAAAAAATAATCCCTTCCATCCAATACTATCCCACGAACTTTTACAAATACAGAATTTTATCGATAAAATCTACTTTGCTTAAACTAAACGGTCACTAGACTTTCTACGAATGACTGATCACGATGATTTGACCTAACTCAACAGCAAAACTAATGTTCTCTTAGAAAACAATAACAAGCAAGTTTTAAGTAACAAAGAATATAATGATAGAATCAACAAAATTACAAACACAACTAATGAAATTCTAAATATGGTCAAGAAAGATAAAATATTAGAAAACACCTTGGCACTAAGTATAGAATTCAAAATCAAAATCATGAAAGTAGAACTTGTAAACATTTTAGAATCCATACGATTGGCAAAATTAAATGTTGTAAACTATAATGTATTATCAAAGAAAGAAATTGAAGCAATAATTGAAAGTTTTAATAGAGACCATATCCCTTTTTCCAATGTCGAAGAAATATTAGAATTTACTGAAACTAAAGTCATTCAAAACAGATCACACATAACTTATGCTATCTATGTACCAACAACATATTACGAAACTTTCGATAAATATCTTGTAAAGTCCGTGAAAAAGAACAACATGATTAACAAAATTGCTTATAATTATATTCTGGAGAAAAATTGATTTTTTTTTTGCCTAATGGAAGATTGCAAAAATATTAACAACCAGTCAATATGTAAGTTTAGTAACGTAAGAAATATAACGCAAACATTATGTATACTGAATTTATTCAAAAACAAAGCTGCCACCTGCAACAGAACAAACGGCTACCTCCTGCCACCATAATCCTGAACGAATTCGAAAAAGATATCAACATCAACGGCTCAGTGCAACATCTCAACGGAATATTCTTCATCAGATTTAAAAACGTCGCATTAACAATTAATAACCAAAAATTCATAGCCACCGAAACATGGGCGTGTCCAGCCTCGATTAAAGGTAAAAAAAACGGGGACAAAAAAATTAGAAAAAAACGACGATTTTTTTGTTTCATTCGTGTTTTTGTCATGTACACATTTATTCGTTTAACCACTACTACATTTCTTTAATCAAGTCAACAGTAATTTACGTAGATTTTACTTGCTAATTGGACTAAAGACGATTTTAAGACCAGAATGAAAAAGTGTAAAAAAATGAGTTTTCCAGAAAAAGATCAACTGCTAAAGGTCAAGGAAAGCTTTTCGTATAATTTCTGCATGACTTTCTGCTGAAAATGATGTGTAGAATTTGGTACGTTGTAGACGGCTTCAATTTAAGTGGTATTCTGATAACAATAAAATATTGATATATTTGACCATTATTTAACATTTTCCCTTTGTTAGCAGCTATGAATGCAAAACATCTGAAAAAATCTAATATGAGGGCAAAATACAACGAACTAAGTGTTCGCAAGAAGTTAGAAGTAATACAAGCAAGCAAGCAAAAGAACAATTGCTCAGCCGAAAAAAATTCCAAAGGCATCAAAATTAGTAAGAGTCAGGGGCAACGTATTTGAAAAATAAAAACCAACTAAGGCAGATATTGGAAAATTTCTAAGACACTGACAGAAAGCGGTTGAAAATAAATTTATCATACTGCCAGATAGATAAATTTTTGTATGAATGGTTATCTAAGGCACGCTTCAAAAATATCCGGCCCGATACTTCATGGTAAAGCCCATCAAATCGTTACAAAATCAGAGCTTTGTGATTTCAATGCATCAAACGGGTAGCTAGAATCCCTTAAAAAGGGTTACAATATTCACTACGGTACATTTTGTGGCGACGGAACTGATTTTTATTTAGACACAGTTCTGGGATTTCAGTCACAGCTAAGAATGCTATATGATGGCTCTGATGCTTCAAATATCTATAATCTTAATGAGACAGAATTGTTTTTAGCGCAGCACCACAAAAATCACTATGCCTTAAATAGTAAAGATGTACAAATGGAAAACCTTCGAAGCAACGTGCAGCAGTTGCAGTGCTGTGTAAGCGACAAAAAGAAAGATTCCCTGGTCATAGGAAAAGCCAAAAGACCAAGATCGTTCGGAATAACTGACATTAAGTGAAGTTTGGGCATAACTTGGCGAACTAACACAAAATCTTGGATGACGAGTGCTATTTTATTATTATTATTTATTATTATTTATTATTATTTATTATTTATTTGGTACGTATTCAATACAACATGCAAAACTGCCCAATAACAGATTGGATACCATGAACAAAATAAAATAACAAGAACTAAATAAGAATATATAAATATAAGTATATAAAATAATTAAAGCTAAAATAAGATAAAGTAACAAAAAATAAAAAATTAAGTAAAGTAAAAAAGAGAAAGAACAAAAAATCCATTACAAACACGAATGTCCAATTCTACAGTAAATCGGTATAATAAATATAAGTATGGTATAATAAATATAAGTATGGTATAATAAATGTAAGTATAAATATAAATAATATAATATAAATATAAGTATGCAAACAAAAAAAAATAATAAAAAGTGGTAAATAAAGTAAAATTAAGTAAAAAAAAAAGAAGAAAATTAAGAAAGTAGAAAATAAAACTAATTAGAAAAATATATAACTATATATAAAAATATAAATATACAAAAAATTCAAGTAATAAATAAGAAAGTTAAATTAAGTAGAGCAAAAAAGAAAAGAAAAAATCCATTATAAACAAGAATAGAAAATAAAAACTAATTAATTAGAATCGAAAATTTTACTACGAACCAAATTTTTGAAAATAGCAATAGATTTTGGAAGAGGACCAAGATGAAGACTATTGTGAGTGCGTAAGAGTCGCAAAACGGGAGAGTAGAAGAAAGTGTCAGTATGAGCATACTGTACTTTAAATAAAATGGAGGACCTGATTGGCCTTACGGAGTCCCGCTCAATGAACAAAAATAATAAAGAGGAAGATAGGTAGACGCGACAGATTTTGAACAGGAAACACTCATCCAAGTAAACTCTGCGCTACTCAAGGAGAGGAATTTTAAGAAGAGATTGACGTACACTATATGGTAAATACGGCAGACTATACTTAAAAAGTAAAGTACGTGTAAACCTGCGCTGAACTGATTCAACAGCGTCATCAAGGTATTTGAAACGAGGACACCACACTTGACTGCAGTATTCAAGTACAGAACGGACTAGGGTAATAAACAGGTGGACACAAGTAGAAGTACTAAATGAATTGTGGCAGGAACGAACCACGAAGCCAGCAATTCGAGAAGCTTTTCTAATGATAGTAAGGACATGAACGTCGAATTTCAGTTTGCTATCAAATGTGACCCCAAGATTTGAGAAATGATCGACACAAGAAAGGATAGTACCATCAATAGCATAAGGAAAGACATGAGTGTGAAGCTTAAGGGAAAAAGACATAGAAAAACACTTGGAAACATTAAGGGACAAACAGTTAATGTTACACCAACCAGAGAGAGCATACAAATCATCCTGAAGAAGCATAGAGTCAGCAGTATTTTTGATCACTCGGAAAATTTTTAAATCATCTGCATATAAAAGACATGGAGACTTAAAAACCGTGGGAAGGTCATTGATAAATAAATTGAACAAAAGTGGTCCTAAGATGGAACCTTGAGGAACACCAGAAGAAGGGGAGAAAGGTGAGAACGAGAAGCCAAAGAGAGAGACAACGCAAATGCGATCAGTTAAAAACGAAGAGATCCAGGAAAGCAGAGGTTCGCGAATGCCATAATGCTTCAGTTTGATAAGAAGCAGAAAAAAGAATGAATGAATAAAGAATGGATGCACACACTTGATATGAAATGCAGACACAAAACCGAAACATTACCATCGTTTTTGATAAAACTAGATGTAATAGCAGTGATAATCTAGAAGACATCAAGCTACGATTTTTCCCACATATTTGCACTTCTCATTTACAGCCCTTAGACCAGGGAATTATACTAAAATAGATAGGTTATACTTAAATCAGGGGATTAAACTAAATTACCGCATATATATATATATATATATATATATATATATATATATATATATATATATATATATATATATATATATATATGATGAACATTAAATTGTGTGCTTTAGAATATACTGAGCGTACTTCAGACCCAACAAAATTAGCTTCTGTATTTGAAACTTTCTGCTGGTTACGATCTGTTTAGAATAAAGTATCTCCACTTACAATTAAAATCTGAGGTTCAAAAGTGGAATCGTGATGAGAGTTCAAATTCAAAGTGATGAGAATACAAATTCAAAGTGATTAAAACTCAAACGTTCCAGCAGACATTCAAAATTTGGCAGGATTCGATCAATTTTCACAAACGAGTCTCGCCCGGAAAATTTGGAAGATGTCTTTTTTGTAGAAGTTTCAACCGAAGTAGCCATATCAGCTTTTGTCAATTCCGATAGTGAATTCAAATCGTAGTATTCCGAAACAGAAAATGAAGTTCGTCTGCAGAATACTATTTCTATAGTCACCATAATCAAGCAAATACGGAACATCACAGCAATTCTAATGGATTACATCTTACGAGCGCAAAGAGGCTAATTTCTATATTTAATTATTTTAAATCTTTAAACTGAACATGCGTTTCTGTGAAAAACTTTTCAAAAATTTTCTGCAACTTTTCAAAAATTTTCACACAGTTCCTTTAATAAATTTACATTTTTCCTGCTTCCCCTTTTCAAATTCGTTATGAATAAAATTTTATCTGCATAACGTATCGGAAATTTTTACTGTTTCAAACGACTTCTATGCTACAATTAGAGCATTGGTATGAATTTCACAACACAAATATTATAATTTAACCAGCTTAAATGAATTGATTTAGTTATAAAGACAGTTGTGGCGGTTTTTGTTTGCTGTGCCTGTTTTTGGGCTGCAAATAAAAAACTATTGCTATTTTGGGCTATGAAAATTTCAAATTGGGCTATATTTTCTCCCAAATATCTGGCCACACTGTGTGAGAGCACCAACTTGATTGTATATGTATGAATACAAAAATATGAGCACGTTGTTTTCGCGTTTTTGTCTTTCTTATATCTCTTTTGCACTCATCAGTTAATTGAAAATGTAATGAAATCGATTGGAAATTCAAAACTAAAATCGTTATTTCTTTTGATTTTCTCGTTTTTTCCTCGTTTTTTCGAAGAATATTTTTGCTCGTTTTGCGAGGGTTTTTCGAGGAATTTTTTCTAGGTGGGGGCATTTGACCCACCCTGCCTCACCCTGCCCCACCCTGAACACGCCCATGCACCGAAACCACAGCCGTACAACTCTTACCTCCTGTCTTGCACTCGGACACTAGCAGAAATGAACTCATCGAAATCCTATCTTTGGAATTCATACAGGAATTGCACTTAAATAACACCAAGAAAATCGAGTTGATTAAAGCAGACAAGGGAAGAAATGCAGGGATAAGCTACGCATTATTTTTCATTATCCTTCTCATCCTAACAATGATGAAATTACCTAAATTCTGGACAAAAACCACCAGAAACCAAGCTTACGATTAATACAACATCGACATCAAGCATCGAAAGCCCGAAATTATCAAGACCATCATCATCCCAACCAACAAGATACGCATCGGGCCTTCCTGTACTTGTATTCTTGATGCACTCCTCTAACCGGTTTGACAACAATCACCATTTCCACACTTGTATTTTTCAGCAACGGAACCGTTCATATACTGATTATGCATATAAATGTGTGCGTGTTGTTGTTTTCTAATTTCGACTTGAGTGTTTCATGAAACATTCCTGACCCGTGAACTATGTTTATAGTTGTGTTAGTGATTTGCATCAGTTTCAATCAGTTTCAAAAGCGATGAGAAATTCTCTCCAAGTGCATCACTTTTTGTAGAGATTTCCCCTCGATTCTTCTGCCTCTTGCCCAGAAAACCGGTTTAAGGACTGCATCAAGAACACAGGTGTAGAAAGACCCATCATCAATACCAACATTAGTGGTCCGGAATGAAAATTATAGCATCCAAGGACAGTACAACCAAAGTTTCTACAACCTACCATATTTTTAGTTGAATGAGGACATTCAGTTTTTTAACGGGGGACGAGCTAGCGACCAGCTCCCACGATTTCAACAAACTCCTATCCCACGATCGCACTAGAATTAGGTTACACGAGTATCCGGTAAGCACCTGAGCTGCACCTGAGCTAGCAAATCGCATCGCGAACAATAGCAGTCACGTGGCATAGACATATGTATGCGAGGCAGCATTAGAGCTTAAGTTGTAGTAAATAAGTTAGTTGGTAAGTTACTTAGTACCAGGTAACTCGAGAATAAAACTATATTTTTTTTAAATAATCCGCTCCGCTCTAGTTAATTTATACAAATTTGAAATGTCGAGTGCAGTTAATAATGATGTGTTGAAATTTGTTTCAAATACATTTGTATATTCTTTGTTATCATAGATATAGCGTCTTAAGTATCAAGGCTTTGATGTATTGATAGCGCGTGGTTGAACGTGTACAGCCTATAGATATTTGTGAACGTATGAATGTCTACTAAATGACACGTTTTGCGTAAGCTTTAATCATATTTTCCGACCAAAAAGCGGAACTATATCTATTACGATATGTTAATGGATACGAAGTCCTACATCTTGTCACAAAGCCATACCTATTATACAAAATCAACACGTAGTTTAACACTAGACTTGCTCATTCGAAGCAGTTGAAATTCCAATCCTATTCGGAGCAGATTACAGCCTGATATAAATTGCCATCGAGAAATAGTTATGTTAAGTAGATTTCAAATTTCAACTTGTGAAAGGGTCAACTTCAAAGAACTGACTGGGGATTAACCTCAAAGTGGGACCAGACCAAAACAGCCCAGAGCAAACCGGTCAACCGTCCGCTAATTAAAAATGCCTTCAGCATGGGTTCACATCTACGCAACGAAGAATGCAAGCCCTGCGGAAGTGTTTGAAAACTCACTTAATTGTCCATTGAAAGGAAGGACATCTTTATAACCAGCATTTTATTAATCACGTACTCAGCCTATCGTAAAATTTCAAATTAAAAATTGAAGCATGTGTCGAGAGTCGTTAAGCACTATCGCTTGATTGTTTCGCTATTAACGAATGAGAAATTCAAATCAGTCTACCATTTAATTTAAAATGGCCCTTGTGGCTCAATCTGAAATAGTTTGAGCTTATTGAAATATGAATAAAAGTGAGCAGCAGTTACTTTAGTGTGAATAATAAATACCGGTTAAAAAGATAAAGTAAAAGATGATAAAAAGCCTTTACGTTTGTATTGCAATGTCTTGTAATGTATATTGCAAAATATATTCATTTTCGACAGGCGAAACTACTAGAAAAATGAATTTATATATATCGTTAATTAATTAAACTGGAATCAGATAGAACTGTTCCCATCAAAATGAATCATGTTGATATTTATTTAAATTATTTTAAATTATTTGCTGCAGTACGAGGCTAGGTCATCAAGTTCGGAGAATGAGCTGGTAGGTCATTATTAAGTGAAGTTTAGTAAAACGTAATAAGCTCACAGATTCTTTATAAGTATAAATAGTAAGTTTTATTTCCTCCGATTAACTAGTTTTTGAGATATCGTTTGCTTGAAGAGAAGAAAATGTAATCTGTAGGAAAGTGTAAAATATGGAGAAAATCCCATACTGCACTGCTATAAAGTTCCTCACCAAACCATAATGGAAAAAATTGTAACTGACAACAGATGCTGTTTTCCAAGTAAAAACAACATTCACAAGTGATTACTTTTCCAAACATTACAAAATGTAAAGAAACCAGTCTGTGATGTGTGCAAAATTTTAAGAAACCAATTATTACAAACTATAAAATTTCATTTTAGCGAATACAATTATCAAAATACACCTACTGTTTTTAAAATCCATTCATGTCTTATATCTTTCAAAATTTGAATTTCATTACACAAATTTGTTTGTATCATTCAATTCAAGAGAATTTATTTCACTGATGCAGTATTCGCGGGATGCTCTTTTCTTATTCTTTTCCATATTCTGTTCCACATGCAATGTGCGCCGGGCTAAGTTGAACTAGCCCCAAAAAAGAGAGGAAACGAATGAAAAAAATTAAAATGTGTGCATGTCATACGCAATGACCAAAAGAGTAAGCAATGGGCTAAGTCCTAAAATAAAGCTTCTACTAGTATATAGCTTGCTCGTCGTTGCTAACTGAATGAATTGTGTGTAGAACCAGTGGGTTAAATTAAGCTAACTAGTTTTCGCATTGTTTTTATTGTGTACCAATTTTTTTCCAGCTTGTAAAAATATTTTTTAATTTAAACCAATTTTTCCTTTAGAAGCTAGATTTATTTTTATTTTGACATATATCGATATTTCGAGGGTAATCTGCCCTCTTCTTCAGTGTCTTTTGGTCTGATCTTAAAATAGCTTAGATATCTTATTTAAGGTGCTTGCTTTTAAAGTATTTACTACTGCTAATTACCTGCTAATTACCCGTTAATTACCCGCTAATTATCTATTGATTAAATACTTAAATACATTTTACTATCTATTATTAATCACATTATCATCATAAAGTATCTGTTTAAATTAACCTAAACAATGGTGATACACAGTTTCCTTGGTCTGTGTTTAGTCGCCTATCCATCGGGGTTTTCCATATGTTCAGGCTTTCGTATGCATCCAGTTTTCGTACCTGCTGTACTTCCTTAATCACCTCCACGTTGTCCCACGTTATGCTGTGCTCCTCCTCCAGGATGTGTTTCGCTACTGCTGATCGTACTATCGTTGAGTTCTTTTTCCTTGCTGAGACTGCTTCGCGCTTATGTTCGGTTAGTCTAACACCAACTAACCGTTTCGTTTGTCCAATATATATTTTGTTGCATTCTGGGCAAGTAATTCTGTATATTCCACATTTTTCTTCCTTACCTTTTTTGTCTTTCACGTGACATAATATTGTACTTAATTTCTTAGCCCTACTGGTTGGAACTGCTTTAATATGAAAGCGTTCAAAGAGTTCCTGAATTTGCTTAAATATTGACGTAAAAATAATTGGAACTCTTATGGCTGGTTTTTGTTTTTCTTGTATAAAGAGCGTCGTTAACAGATCACGCTGTATTCTGTCCTTCTTCTTTTTGACAAGGTTTCCAATTATTTTCTCGTCAAATCCATTTTTTCTCGCGGTGTCTTTAATATATTTAACTTCTAAGTTAAAACTTTCCTGATCCATGGGTACTGTTAATAGTCGGTGGATCATTGAGTTAAAGGGCGCCATTTTTTGGGAATGCCAATGATCAGACGTAGAAGGTGTTGTTCTCTGGGTGTGTGTGGGCTTCCGGTAGATATTAAACCTAAGAGAACCTTCTTTCCGTATGACCATTAGATCCAAGAATGGTAGTTTTCCATTGTTTTCGACTTCCATTGAAAATTGGATATCCTTGTGTGCTTGGTTCAACTTTTTCAAAGTTTCTGCCAAAGCATCCTTTTTTACGATAGCTAGAATGTCGTCCACATATCTCATCCAGACACGAGGAAGCGATCCTTCTTCATGAAGTTTCTTCTCCAGTCTGTCCATAAATATCTCGCTCATTAGTGGGGACAAAGGATTTCCCATGGCAACACCTTTCATAGCTTTAAAGTATTTCCCCCTGAAAGTAAAGTAACTTTCATTCATGCAAACTGAGGCAAGTTTCAAAAAGTCTTTAGCCCTCTTCCTCCCTTCCGGTGAGCTATTCTTCTCTAATAGCCAGTCCTCAAAGAACGCGAGTGCTTGTTTTACCGGCACGCTTGGGAATAGAGCCTTGACATCAAATGATACAACTAACTCATCTTCCCCTATTGCTGCCATTCTTCCAAGTTGCTCTATCACCTCGTCACGATTTTTGACTGTTCTAACGCTAATCTTCCCTAACGCCCTACACTCGTCTACAATCCACTTTGCGATTCTCCTTGTCGGAGCGTTTGTGGCGGTTACAATTTCCCTTAGCTCATTTCCTTCCTTGTGTATCTTCGGAAGGCACCTAATTCTTGGCAACGCCGGGTTTGAAACCCGCAGCTTGTTGATCTCTCCAATCGTCCCTTTGCACTCTTTCAAGATTCTTTCAACTCGTTTGATAGAGTCTGGCAAGGGGTCTTTCCTTAGCTCATGGTAATCCCCGTTGTTAAGCTTTTCCATTACTAATCGGTCATATTCATTTTTATCCATTATAACCACGGCGTTCCCTTTATCTGCTTTGGTATAATAGACCGGTTTAGTGGCCAACTCTTTAAGCACCCTTTGTGCCTTGCCCGTGTTCCCCTTCTTACGGTTTTCCTTCCTGATGAGTCTAGCAACATTGCCTCTAATTTGTGCTTTCTCCTGTTCGGGAAGGTTTTTTACCGCGGCTTCGACGTCCACTACCAAGTCTTCTGTAGGAAATTTTGTTTCCTTGACAGCAAAATTCAGACCTTGGTTAAGCAATTACCTTTACTCAAAAACCTTTAACTCAATGATCCACCGACTATTAACAGTACCCATGGATCAGGAAAGTTTTAACTTAGAAGTTAAATATATTAAAGACACCGCGAGAAAAAATGGATTTGACGAGAAAATAATTGGAAACCTTGTCAAAAAGAAGAAGGACAGAATACAGCGTGATCTGTTAACGACGCTCTTTATACAAGAAAAACAAAAACCAGCCATAAGAGTTCCAATTATTTTTACGTCAATATTTAAGCAAATTCAGGAACTCTTTGAACGCTTTCATATTAAAGCAGTTCCAACCAGTAGGGCTAAGAAATTAAGTACAATATTATGTCACGTGAAAGACAAAAAAGGTAAGGAAGAAAAATGTGGAATATACAGAATTACTTGCCCAGAATGCAACAAAATATATATTGGGCAAACGAAACGGTTAGTTGGTGTTAGACTAACCGAACATAAGCGCGAAGCAGTCTCAGCAAGGAAAAAGAACTCAACGATAGTACGATCAGCAGTAGCGAAACACATCCTGGAGGAGGAGCACAGCATAACGTGGGACAACGTGGAGGTGATTAAGGAAGTACAGCAGGTACGAAAACTGGATGCATACGAAAGCCTGAACATATGGAAAACCCCGATGGATAGGCGACTAAACACAGACCAAGGAAACTGTGTATCACCATTGTTTAGGTTAATTTAAACAGATACTTTATGATGATAATGTGATTAATAATAGATAGTAAAATGTATTTAAGTATTTAATCAATAGATAATTAGCGGGTAATTAACGGGTAATTAGCAGGTAATTAGCAGTAGTAAATACTTTAAAAGCAAGCACCTTAAATAAGATATCTAAGCTATTTTAAGATCAGACCAAAAGACACTGAAGAAGAGGGCAGATTACCCTCGAAATATCGATATATGTCAAAATAAAAATAAATCTAGCTTCTAAAGGAAAAATTGGTTTAAATTAAAAAATATTTTTACAAGCTGGAAAAAAATTGGTACACAATAAAAACAATTTAAAATGACTACCAGGTCAAAATCCGATTTCGTTAAATTCGTAGAGTATAAGAAAAAAATAGGCAGAATCTCTGAAGATATAAGGTTCCTTAGATTATGTTTGAAAAAGAATGTGACTCCTAAAAGTCATTCTATTAAATTTAGGTCCCATCTGTTAGGAGCGGAAAAACAAATAGTGCTAGCCGAAAGAAATCTCATTAGAAATTCCGTAAATAGGCTGTATAAAAAATTAGGGGAAATTACACTAAAAGTTTACTCTCTGCATTTAAATATGGCTAGTGATTCTTTAGGTAGAAAAGGGGACATTCTAGACATTATAGGGAAAGCAAACAGGGCTTTTGAATGTGAGAAAGATAGAAAGAGGATAATTCTCACAAGAAAATTGAAGGAGCTGACAAGAGAAAAAGATACTATGGAAAAGAAAAAGTATACTGTAGAGACCATCCCCAACTATGTGGTGAACAAATCCACGGTACGATTCACAGAAGAGCAAATGGAATTGCTTAACCAAGGTCTGAATTTTGCTGTCAAGGAAACAAAATTTCCTACAGAAGACTTGGTAGTGGACGTCGAAGCCGCGGTAAAAAACCTTCCCGAACAGGAGAAAGCACAAATTAGAGGCAATGTTGCTAGACTCATCAGGAAGGAAAACCGTAAGAAGGGGAACACGGGCAAGGCACAAAGGGTGCTTAAAGAGTTGGCCACTAAACCGGTCTATTATACCAAAGCAGATAAAGGGAACGCCGTGGTTATAATGGATAAAAATGAATATGACCGATTAGTAATGGAAAAGCTTAACAACGGGGATTACCATGAGCTAAGGAAAGACCCCTTGCCAGACTCTATCAAACGAGTTGAAAGAATCTTGAAAGAGTGCAAAGGGACGATTGGAGAGATCAACAAGCTGCGGGTTTCAAACCCGGCGTTGCCAAGAATTAGGTGCCTTCCGAAGATACACAAGGAAGGAAATGAGCTAAGGGAAATTGTAACCGCCACAAACGCTCCGACAAGGAGAATCGCAAAGTGGATTGTAGACGAGTGTAGGGCGTTAGGGAAGATTAGCGTTAGAACAGTCAAAAATCGTGACGAGGTGATAGAGCAACTTGGAAGAATGGCAGCAATAGGGGAAGATGAGTTAGTTGTATCATTTGATGTCAAGGCTCTATTCCCAAGCGTGCCGGTAAAACAAGCACTCGCGTTCTTTGAGGACTGGCTATTAGAGAAGAATAGCTCACCGGAAGGGAGGAAGAGGGCTAAAGACTTTTTGAAACTTGCCTCAGTTTGCATGAATGAAAGTTACTTTACTTTCAGGGGGAAATACTTTAAAGCTATGAAAGGTGTTGCCATGGGAAATCCTTTGTCCCCACTAATGAGCGAGATATTTATGGACAGACTGGAGAAGAAACTTCATGAAGAAGGATCGCTTCCTCGTGTCTGGATGAGATATGTGGACGACATTCTAGCTATCGTAAAAAAGGATGCTTTGGCAGAAACTTTGAAAAAGTTGAACCAAGCACACAAGGATATCCAATTTTCAATGGAAGTCGAAAACAATGGAAAACTACCATTCTTGGATCTAATGGTCATACGGAAAGAAGGTTCTCTTAGGTTTAATATCTACCGGAAGCCCACACACACCCAGAGAACAACACCTTCTACGTCTGATCATTGGCATTCCCAAAAAATGGCGCCCTTTAACTCAATGATCCACCGACTATTAACAGTACCCATGGATCAGGAAAGTTTTAACTTAGAAGTTAAATATATTAAAGACACCGCGAGAAAAAATGGATTTGACGAGAAAATAATTGGAAACCTTGTCAAAAAGAAGAAGGACAGAATACAGCGTGATCTGTTAACGACGCTCTTTATACAAGAAAAACAAAAACCAGCCATAAGAGTTCCAATTATTTTTACGTCAATATTTAAGCAAATTCAGGAACTCTTTGAACGCTTTCATATTAAAGCAGTTCCAACCAGTAGGGCTAAGAAATTAAGTACAATATTATGTCACGTGAAAGACAAAAAAGGTAAGGAAGAAAAATGTGGAATATACAGAATTACTTGCCCAGAATGCAACAAAATATATATTGGACAAACGAAACGGTTAGTTGGTGTTAGACTAACCGAACATAAGCGCGAAGCAGTCTCAGCAAGGAAAAAGAACTCAACGATAGTACGATCAGCAGTAGCGAAACACATCCTGGAGGAGGAGCACAGCATAACGTGGGACAACGTGGAGGTGATTAAGGAAGTACAGCAGGTACGAAAACTGGATGCATACGAAAGCCTGAACATATGGAAAACCCCGATGGATAGGCGACTAAACACAGACCAAGGAAACTGTGTATCACCATTGTTTAGGTTAATTTAAACAGATACTTTATGATGATAATGTGATTAATAATAGATAGTAAAATGTATTTAAGTATTTAATCAATAGATAATTAGCGGGTAATTAACGGGTAATTAGCAGGTAATTAGCAGTAGTAAATACTTTAAAAGCAAGCACCTTAAATAAGATATCTAAGCTATTTTAAGATCAGACCAAAAGACACTGAAGAAGAGGGCAGATTACCCTCGAAATATCGATATATGTCAAAATAAAAATAAATCTAGCTTCTAAAGGAAAAATTGGTTTAAATTAAAAAATAGTTTTCGCAGTTGAAGAGTAAACGATGATTTTGCTTTTACAGTGGTTGTTGATATTATCGTTCAGGTACCAACTATGATAGAAAAATTATATGCTTAGCTTAAACATGATTTGATATGATACAGACTGGTCTGTACGTATGATATTTTATGCAAAATGTTGATTGCATAAAAAATGTGTGAGTAAAAATGAAAATTAAAAATGTAATTGATCTTTGAAGACATTTTTAAAAAGTCATATGCGGGAAGTCACAATTTTTAATTTTCGTGCTATTCAAAGAATAAATATTTATTAGTTAAAATTAAGCAAGGTCAAAGAAGTACTTCAAGATCGATGGGTATTTGCTGACGTTTTCAGTTCCCGAAACATGCAAGCTGTTTTTGAAAGCCTGGGGCATTTAATTTATTGCTTCGATTTAAGGGGGTTTTATTTTAAAATTTATTAAGCTATTCCCAAAAAAAAAGTTACGGCAGTTTACGGAAGCCCGCTGCTTTTAGTTACTGCGAGAAAAAAGATGAAGAAAGCATAAGTCAGGCAGAAAAAGCGGCAAAGGCAACGTCAAAGGAAGCGCGTTTGGCCAAAAAAAAACTGCCCAACTAGCTTATGAGGACTCAAGAGCACTTAGACTGAGTAATTGCAAATGATAAAAATATATTTTATTAACAATATTCAATAAATAAATGGAAAAAAACACTTTAGACGCGTTTTTCTCCAAATGACGTGTTGTCAAACTTCGGACACTTATTCTCCGCGTTGGCTAAACCGATTTAAATCAAACTTGGTGTGCTACTTTATTCAAGTATCTTGTGTGGTGATCTACCACAACATAGGCCAAAAGTCCACCAAAAAAAAAATTGGCAAGCGAAACAAAGTGAAAAAAAGAGATTTTTGGAAAAAAAATTTCAAACAACCGCAATTTTTACTAATGTTCGAAGAATAAAACATAGTATTTAAATCACTTTGGCAAAAATTCATATTTCTATATATATACATATATATATATATATATATATATATATATATATATATATATATATATATATATATATATATATATATATATATATATATATATATATATATATATATATATATATATATATATATACAGTCACTCAAAGTGAAAATGATCCACTCGGTGCAAAACAATTGCAACGTAATTTAATGATAGAAAATAAATTAAAAATGGACTGTTCCTACTTAAAGATGATTACTTCAGATGTGCAAAATCAGTTTTAAATGTGTAGTAAATAAAAAATTTATTCGATTGGAAAATATAATAATATAAACAAAAAATGTATATTCCATAGTCAAAATGAAAATGATCCATCAAAATACAAAACACAAAAAAAAATATAAATCAAGAATTTTCTTTAACAAATTAATATTTAGTATGAAGGCCCTTGGTGAGCCTAATAGCTGATAACCTCTTTGGCATTGAAGCAACAAGTTTTTTGTGAATTCTGGGCAGATTTTCGACCACTCCTCCAGAATGACTTCCTTTATTCGATTTCGACTGGATATTTGATGCTCCCTAATACGCTCTTCTAAATGGTCCCACAAGTGTTCGATAACGTTTAAATCTGGTAATTGTGCTGGAGTTTCCATAACTTTGGGACAATGATAGAGCATCCATTCTCGAATGAGTAACGACTTATGTTTGGGGTCGTTATCTTGATAGAACTGGAATTTGTGTTTAAGACCCAATTTTTCGGAGCTGGCAGGTAAATTGTCCTTCAGAATTTGGAGGCACGTAAATTTATCCATGTTACCGGCAATTACGTGAATATTACCGACCCTATTAGCTGCGATACAGCCCCAAACCATTATCGAACCTCAACCATGTTTTACACTTGGACGATGATTCTTCAAATTCAACTCTTCATTCTTCTTTCTCCATATTCGAACCTTCCCATCCGATCCAAAAACATTGAATTTGCTTTCATCAGCAAACATAACGGTATTCCAGAAGTCTGGGCCATGCGAATAGTACTGAGTCGCAAATTCTAGCCGACGTTTCTGATTGTTCGCACTTATTAACGGTTTCACTCGTGGGGAACGACTGTTATATCCTTGTTTTCTTAGGACAATTCTTATTGTTTCGTCGCAGACCTTGATACCCAAGGCCTTTTCAACGTGTACGCGAATTTTCGGAGCACTAAGCTTCGAATTTTCTCGGATAAAGCCTACTATTCACCGTTCGTCACGATCGGAAAACGCTTTTTTTGGACTTTTTCGAACCTTATTGCCGATGCGATTGTCTTTAAATCGTTCAATTATATGTTGTACAGTTGACGCACTCTTGTTGACAATCTTTGCTATTTCGCGTTTACTTTTCCCCGAGCTTGAAATGATGGATTACCAGCTCCCGTTCTTCGTATGTCGTATGGCGACCCATTTCGAAAAAAAAACTTGCTCAAAACGATAAATGTGCAACAGGTGACTGCAATCAGCGAAAGACTAAAGTCAACTAAGGAAATGTCAAATACATGTCAACAGCTGATTACAAAATCTTAGTAGTGAACTATATGAAATAAGTACAATGGATCATTTTCATTTTGACCCCATATTCAGCCTTCTAGCAAAGATTGACCCGTAATTTCAAATGCAATGTAACCATTTTGCGTATAACTTGTGTATTTGTTGCTTACACATTAGGAATTACTTTTGCCTAGAAACTAAATAATTTCCAATAATATAAAATTGTATGCGATGCACATCAATTTATTTTCACTGGGTGGACCATGTATATATATATATATATATATATATATATATATATATATATATATATATATATATATATATATATATATATATATATATATATATATATATATATATATATCATCAAAAAATTTCAGTGAAAAAACTCAGGAAAGCGCCATCCGATTGAACTGCAATTTTCAGGACACATTGATGTATATGTACAAAAAGTTAATCATCTTTAACCCTTTGGCGCCAGCGGCCATTTTAGTGATATTTTTAATATACCTATTATTCCGTAGAACAAATAATTTTTGCAAAAATAAGGTGGACAAAATAAATTTCGAACGTGTTTTACATGTGAATCGGATGTTTTGGAAGTTTTTAACCCCATGTGTGCGCTAGGTGCCTAAAAAGAGAACGGGAAAACTTGAAAATTTTTAAATTGCGATAACTTTCGACAGAGCTATTCAATCATTACGAGATTTTCAGGACATATTGGATTTATTTAATTGTAAATTTGTGCAGCTTTCGATGAGCGTGCTGGCAACCCTGTAGCTAGGACAGGCACTGAAAGTGAAAACCTCAAAATCATCGTCTCTCTTGAAAAAATGCCGCTTCTTCAAAAAAAAAGCCACTCATATGTAAATCATGTGCATTGTTTACATAGACAAAAAAAAATTTATGGGGTATAACGGGCACGCCTGGTAACCCTTGCCCAATTTACCTATATTTTTAGCATCAAAAACTTCTGTTCACGGAAACTCACTATCCGATAAACAGAATTAATTGAAACTTGCAGAACATATTAGTCTTAAATAGGACCAGGTCCGATAGAAGTGATTGTGAAATGCGGGCGATTCTGTGCCAGTGGTGCCATCTTGAAAAATCACTAAAAAAGATAACTGCTTTTAGCCCTATAAATTCTGATTCAATCGTTCGATTTTGACGAAATTCACACAGTAGCTGCACCTTACTTTAAACCACGTTTCGTAAAAATTTGATCGAAACTTTCGGTTGGAGCTGCCAGCTATGATAATTTTTGTGTCTTAAATTTGGAAAAATAAACATTTGTAAGTGAAAACATTCAAACCATCGAATATCCTAAAAAATGTCCGTTTCTTACAATAAAACCAATCTGTATACAAATCTTATGCTTTATCTACACGTTCAAAGTAAAACTTTGGAAATTTCATGTCGGACAAGAACGGTAACCCTTTCCCAGTTAACCTATATTTTTAGCATCAAAAACTTATATTCACGGGAACTCACGAATCAATCATCAGATACAATTGAAAGTTACAGAATGCATCGGCCTTAAAAAGGACCAGATCTGATAGAAGCGATTTTGAATTGTAGGCAACTCTGTGCCAGTGGTGCCATCTTGAAAAATTACAAAGAAAAAAAACTGCTTTTTGCCCTATGATATGTGAATAAATTACCAGATTTTCATGAAATTGACACAGTAGCTGAACCTTACTCTAAACTCTGTTTGACAGAAATTCGGTTGAAAAATTCGATTGGTGCTGCCAGCTATGGTAATTTTTGTGTCTTTGGATTTGAAAATTCGCTCAGGAAAATAAAACTTTTTGCCCTATAACTTCCAGTGCAGTCATGAAATCAATACGAATTTCATACAATCAATGAAACCTATTATAAAAATTATTCAGGCCATATTTAGTTGAAAACCCACGATAGGGCTGCTAGCTATTGTTGGTTTTGTGTTTGTTTGCAATATCTTTATTAAGCGGTTTTATCGTAGAATTTTCAAATGGTAATGATATTGTAGTGACAATAAACAGCAAATATTAAGCTTTCAATTATTTGAAAAAACTCGCTGCAGGTAACCCTAAATTTCTTTATACTCCTATTACTTCGAATGTAATATAACAACGTGAAGCAGATGTGATATATTCTTGGCTTTGATACTGGCGAAAAGTTGCCAGCACGAGTCGGTTGTGCTACTTTTGTATCAATAAATGCTTACAGTTAGTACTCATACCGGAAACATTTACAATGAAAATAAATAACCGATTTTTCAATTCCCAAAGCTCTGCAAATTTTTCGGGTCGCAGCCCCAAACACCAACTTCAGTTACAGTGCTGCAGGCACTGAGCATTTTCTTCATTGATGTGATATGAGATGCTGCTTTCAAAATTTTGGGAAATAAGCAACTGATAACAAATATAATTAACCCGTGTTTTGCTCTCATAAACGTTGCAATTCATGCCAGTGGTAATATCTGAAACCTTCTACCATATGAGCTATAATGCATTCTTGAGACCAAAGTAAAACGTGGCATTTGAAACAGTTTGGCCGTAATAAGCAGCTCATGTGGTGGAATATGCACTCAAAACCTGCACGATTCTTTTACTGTTCTTCGAACATAAGTGTTTCTAGCGGTTCAGGTGCGCTAGATTTTTTTTTCTTTTGTTAGGTTTTTAAAATATTGTGGTAGATTATCACGTAAGAAACATTCCTCTTTAAAATGCTGTTTGGTTTCTACTAATTTTCGAAGAAAAGTAGTATTAAACTCGTTTCGCCGAAAATTCATACTTCTATATATATATATATATATATATATATATATATATATATATATATATATATATATATATATATATATATATATATATATATATATATATATATATGTATATATATATATATAACATCAAAATGATTAAGGGAGATAATCTCTGGAGTGGCCGATCCGATTAAGCTGAAACTTTCGGAGAACGTAGATGTATTTAGCAGGTAGGTCCACGATTTGCTAAAATTTAGATATCCTAAACTTTTTGGCGGCGGCGAGCCGTTTTAGTGAATTTTGAGGTACTCCTATATTCCCAAGCAGTGTTTTGTTCAAAAAAGTATTGAAAATGAAAACATATTATGTTTTAAGCTTGTCTTTGACAAAAAAATTGGAAATTTTGAGCCGTGTGTGGGTGCAGCGTGCGTGAAAGTAGGCAAGGATTTTTTTTCATATTTTGATTTGTCATTGCTTCTGACAAAAACATTGGATCCTCGTGAAATTTGCAGAGCGTATTGACGGTGATTATGATTTAATACACACGGATTTTAAAGATAGTGCGGGTACCCCTGTAGCTGTGGCAGGCTCCTGAAAAAAAAATCCTTCAAATCATGAACCTCCTGAAAAATTTTTGATTTTTGACAAAAAATTCAAATCATGAATCGTAAATCGTAATCGTAAATTTTTGTATCTAAGTATCTAATTCATTCACGTAACCTAGGATTTGATTTATTAATTCAATTAGAAATAGTTTGAAATTAAAGAAGCCTAATCATGATGAATGAATGGTGAAAAAAAACTCTAGCGCACCTGAACCGCTAGAAACACTAATGTTCGAAGAACAGTAGAAGAATCGTGCAGGTTTTGAGTGCATATTCCACCACATGTGCTGCTTATTACGACCAAACTGTTTCAAATGCCACGTTTTACTTTGGTCTCAAGAATGCATTATAACTCATATGGTGGAAGGTTTCAGATATTACCACTGGCATGAATTTCAACGTTTATGAGAGCAAAACACGGGTTAATTATATTCGTTATCAGTTGCTTATTTCACATAATTTTGAAAGCAGCATCTCATATAACATCAATGAAGAAAATGCTCAGTGCCTGCAGCACTGTAACGGAAGTTGGTGTTTGGGGCTGCGATCCGAAAAATTTGCAGAACTTTGCGAATTGCAACATTGATTATTTATTTTAATTGTAAATGTTTCCGGTATGAATACTAACTGTAAGCGTTTATTGATACAAAAGTAGCACAACCGACTCGTGCTGGCAACCTTCTGCCAGTATCAAAGCCAAGAATATATCACATCTGCTTCACGTTGTTATATTACATTCGAAGTCATAGGAGTATAAAGAAATTTAGGGTTACCTGCAGCGAGTTTTTTTAAACAATCGAAAACTTAATATTTGCTGTCTATTGTCACTACAATATCATTACCATTTGAAAATTCTACGATAAAACCGCTTAAAAAACATATTGCAGTTAAACACAAAACCAACAATAGCTGGCATCGTATCGTGGCTTTTCAAAAAATTTGGCCTGAATAATGTTTATAAAAGGTTTCATTAATTGTATGAAATTCGTATTGATTTCATGACTGCACTGGAAGTTATAGGGTAAAAAGTTTTATTTTCCTGAGCGAATTTTCAAAACCAAAGACACAAAAATTACCATAGCTGGTAGCACCAATCAAATTTTTCAACCAAATTTCCACCAAACAGAGATTAGAGTAAGGTTTAGCTAATGTGCCAATTTCATGAAAATCTGGTAATTTATTCACATTTCATAGGGCAAAAAGCAGTTTTTTTTCTTTGTAATTTTTCAAGATGGCATCACTGGCACAGACTTGCCCACAATTCAAAATCGCTTCTATCAAATCTGGTCTTACTTAAGTCCAATCCATTCTGTAAATTTTAGCTGTATCTGATTATTGGTTCGTGAGTTTCCGTGAACAGAAGTTTTTGATGCTAAAAATATAGGTTAACTGGGAGAGGGTTACCGTTCTTGTCCGACATGAAATTTCCAAAGTTTTAGTTTGAACGTGTAGATAAAACATAAGATTTATATACAGATTGGTTTTATTGTAATAAACGGACATTTTTTTGAATATTCGATGGTTTGAATGTTTTCACTTCCAAATTTTTTTTTTCAAAATGAAGACACCAAAATTATCATAGCTGGCAACTCCAACCGAATTTTTCAACCAAATTTCTACCAAACGTGGCTTAAGGTAAGGTCCAGCAGTTGTGTGAGTTTTGTCAAAATCGAACGATTCATTCAGAATTTATAGGGCTAAAAACAGTTATCTTTTTTAGTGGTTTTTCAAGATGGCACCACTGGCACAGAATCGCCCGCATTTCAAAATCACTTCTACCAGACCTGGTCCTATTTAAGACCAATACATTCTGCAAATTTCAATTAATTCTGCTCATCGGATCGTGAGTTTCCGTGAACAGAAGTTTTTGATGCTTAAAATATAGGTAAATTGGGCAAGGGTTACCAGGCGTGCCCGTTATACCATATCTTTTTTTTTTTTTGGTTATGTAAACAAAGCACAAGATTTACATATGAGTGACTTTTTATTGAAGAAACGGCATTTTTTCAAGAGAGACGATGATTTGGAGGTTTTCACTTTCAGTGCCTGCCCTCACTACAGGGTTGCCAGCACGCTCATGAAAAGCTACACAAAACTACAACTAAATAATATCAGTATGTCCTGAAATTTTCGTAGTGATTGAATGGCTCTGTCAAAAGTTGTCGCAATTTAAAAACTTTCAAATTTTCCCGTCCTCTTTTTAGGCACCCAGCGCACACATAGGGTTAAAAAATTCCAAAGCATTATCCGATTCATATGTAAAACACGTTCGAAATTTATTTCGTTAACTTTATTTTTGCGAAAATTATTTGTGCACGAAATAATAGGTATATTAAAAATATCACTTAAATGGCCGTCGGCGCCAAAAGGTTAACAATAACTGACATTTAAAGAGACCTGGACCTATTCTGCATATACACCAATGTATCCCGAAAGTTTCAGCTCAATCGGATGGCGCGTTCCCGAGATTATCTCACTGAAATTTTTTGAAGATATATATATATATATATATATATATATATATATATATGGAATAGTATATATATATGGAAATATGAATTTTTGGCCGAATCGATTTTAATACTAATGTTCTTCGAACAATAGTAAAAATTTCCATACACGATCTTCATGTTAAAAGATAGACAAATTTGGGATATAATTATAATCCAGTTTAATCCAGTCAAAATTAATATATAATGATGAATTGTTCTTAAATATGTCATTTACTACTGAATTGTAAAGCGTTTTTTAAGATAATAATATGTTTCTCTCGGTTTAACAAATAAATAATTCAATTCAAATACTTTTTGTCACTCCAATTAGACCAGTAGATTCTGAAAGATGATTTAGCAATCTAAAGAATACTGAAAATTTGCAAACTTATAATCAATAAATTGAGTCACAAATGTTTCAATTTATTTGCATAATTCTAGTAACACTTTTATTGATAGGACAAATTCTTTTATTAGTATTAGCATCAGCAGTTGCAATTATTCAAAGTTGAAAATTTTAATGAGCAGGTGGTAGATTTATACAACAGAAAAATAAGCGCAATGCCTATATAGACAATAAGCAGATGCGAATATTTAGCAGAATTTTTCCGGAGGAATTTAATATATATATATATATATATATATATATATATATATATATATATATATATATATATATATATATATATATATATATATATATATATATATATATATATGTATATATATATATATATATATATATATACATATATTTATATATATGTATATATATATATATATATATATATATATATATATATATATATATATATATATATATATATGTATATATATATATATATATATATATATATATATATATATATATATATATATATATATATATACAGTCAAAACCGTTTACAACGAACTCCAAGGGACCGGCAGCTTTTGTACGTTATAGCCAGTGTTCTCTTTAAGCGATATTATCGGTTATAGCGAACAGTTCGCTATAAAAGTTGTTATATTGAACATTCAACAGTTCGCTTTAATTGCAGTAAGATAGCTTAGTATGTGTGTACATATGACATTGAAATGAGAAGGTAGTCAATAAATCAACAAAATTCATAATATAACGTGTCATTGCGATCTGTTATTCATAAAATTTACATGCATATATGTGTGTACATGACGTATGCCTTTGTTGGTTGTGAAGGCAATATAGAAAAATCAAATTCAGTGAAAAAAATCTGTAATTTTAGTTTGGCGCCTGCCACGTACTTCTGTTATGAATATTTTTTCTATTGAAGCAGAAATAACTAAGAATGCTTCTTTAACGCTGTGGGAAGTTTCAGCAGTGTGAACAAACGCCCTTATAGTTGAGCAAGCGGCATACGCTTCAGCAACAGCAGGAATTGTACCGAAGTCTTCCGATTCTTGAGTTGCATGTTCAGTATGTTCCTCCTCGGTAGTCTGATGACTCAGAATGAAATCAATATCGGACAGTTCTTCACATGTATATATATATATATATATATATATATATATATATATATATATATATATATATATATATATATATATATATATATAACATCAAAATGATTAAGGGAGATAATCTCTGGAGTGGCCGATCCGATTAAGCTGAAACTTTCGGAGAACGTAGATGTATTTAGCAAGTAGCTCCACGATTTGCTAAAATTTAGATATCCTAAACTTTTTGGCGGCGGCGAGCCGTTTTAGTGAATTTTGAGGTACTCCTATATTCCCAAGCAGTGTTTTGTTCAAAAAAGTATTGAAAATGAAAACATATTATGTTTTAAGCTTGTCTTTGACAAAAAAATTGGTAATTTTGAGCCGTGTGTGGGTGCAGCGTGCGTGAAAGTAGGCAAGGATTTTTTTTCAAATTTTGATTTATCATTGCTTCTGACAAAAACATTGGATCATCGAAAAATTCGCAGCGTGTATTGATGTTGACTAAAGTTAAATACAAATGGATTTCCAAGGTAGTGCGGGTAACCCTGTAGCTGCGGCAGGCTCCAGAAAAAAAATCCTTCAAATCATTGAACCTCCTGAATAATTTTTAATTTTTGGCAAAAAATTCAAATCATTGATAAATTTTAACGTTTGTGCATCATGTCAATTTAAAATTTTTAAAATTCCGATTTGCACGAGAACCCCAACCCATCACTAAATTACCTCTATTTTCAGCACTCGAAAGTTCTGCTCACGAGAACTGACGACCCGATTATTCGATCATAACGAAATTCACAGGACATATTGGTATCAACTAGGACCAGATCTGATAGAAGTGGTTTCGAAATGCGGGCAACTCTGTGGCAGTGGTACCATCTTGAAAAATCACTGAGAAAAAAACAGCTTTTTGGCCTATAACTTCCGATTCAGCCATCACATTTGAACAAAATTCACACAATATTTGGCTCTTACTTAAGGTAACATTTGGTGAAAATTTGACTGAAAAACTAAAATAGAGTTGCCAGCTATGGTGATTTTCGTCTCCTAAATCTTGCTAATTTGCTCAGCAAAATAAAGCTTTATTTCCTATAACTTCCGGTGCAGTCATGATATAACGAAGTTTATGCAGTTAATAGATTTTGAAGTGAGCCAAGTCATAGGAATTTCGTACAAAAATCATGAAAGTGCTGCCAGCTACTACCATTTTTGTAATTTTTTGGAATTTCTTTACTGCGCGATTATGTCATTAGATTTGCAAATGGGAACGATCCTGCAATGAAAATTAACAACAAATATTAACGCTTTAAAAATTTGAAAAGTTTAAAGGGTGGTAACCCTAAAATTTTTTTCACCCGTATAGCTTCTACCGCAGTGATTCAATCGAAAAGAAATTTATTGGTTGGGTTAAGTTTAACGTGAAGCAGATTTGGTATATATTTTGCTTTGCTGCTGACACAGGGTAACCAGCTTTAGCCATTTTCGTAACTATTGCATCAACAGATGCTTCAAATTACATACTCATATGCAAAACATTTGCAATAAAACTAAGAAACCAATTTTTAAATTTTCCGAGTTTTGAACATTTATTGGATGGCAGCCTCAAACAACGTTAACCGCTAAAGCTTTCGACGAAATCCTCCGATGAGAACGAAATTCAAAGGTTAAGTTGATTTAAGTATGAGCTTGTGAAGGTAAACTTATTGCTGCTTCGTTGGGAAAATGTTGCCAGCACTGAACATTTTCATCATTTGTGTTATAGTGGAGTTCTGTTGCTTTGAACAAGGAATGGTTGATATAATTCTACAAAAAGTGTATTACGTCTTTCCACATTTTTTTGTCACTCAAAGACAATTTCTTCGAAAATTAGTTTTCTAGCGATTCAGGTGCGCTAGAGTTTTTTGTTTCGGATTCTTCATTCCTGATATTGTCTGTCTGCAGTATGACGAAGAATTTTTCGATTCATCAACTTTGGCGCCCTCTATAAATAAGTAGAAAAATGAAAAAAAATAGAAACTAATTTTTTTGGTAATTTCCAAGATATGTATTTTATCCATGCAAATTTGAAAATTTATACATAATAAAGGAGCTGAAAAAAACATTGAAAATTGGGCTGTTTTTTAGCATTCTAACCGGTACTACCCCATTAATTTAATGGGATTCTTGGGACGTTGTTATGATAATAGAAGCAATGGAACTCTTAAGTTATATATGAATGATGACAATTTTAATTTTTTCTAGTGACTTTCTAATAAAATATTCGAATATTCTTCATAATTTATTTATTTATTTATTTATTTATTGTCATAATCAACAGATACAAATCCAATTAAAGATTAGACAAAGAATAAACTTATATATAAAAAGAAAAGAGACTATAAATTGAAACTAAATAAAGTATAATAAAACGAAATTTCATCATAATTCAAGGTAATATTTCGTAGGATAAAACGCATGCTCTTAACTTATCTTTAAAGGTGCGTAACGAAGGCGGAAGAGGACCAATATTCAAAGAATTATGCTGCCTAGGCAAGCGTAAAAGAGGAGAGTAAAAATATGTATGAGTACGAGCAAAGGGTACGTTGAGAGTAAATGGAGACCTGGTAAGACGAACCGAGTCCCGAACAGAAAACTGACTGGGGATAGAAGTAATAGAACCAGTAATCATCTTGTATAGGAGACATTCGTCGAAATACACTCTGCGTGAAAGGAGGGTAGGGATTCCAAGGATTGAAAGACGCATACAATACTCACAGTAGGAAATACGGAACTTGAAGAATAGAGAGCGAGTAAATTTACGTTGTACCGACTCAACAGCATCAATTAAGAAGCGGTAATGAGGACACCAAATTTGACAACAATATTCGAGGACACTACGCACGAAGGAGATGTACAGACGAACACACGAGGAAATATCAGTGAAAGGTCAGGACGCTCTTAGAATGAAGCCACATAAGCGCGAGGCCTTGGATGTCACACGCAAAATGTGGACATCAAATTTTAATTTACTGTCAAACACAACACCAAGGTCCATGAAATTATTAACCGGATTGAGGACGGAGCCAAGGATAGAATAGGAAAACGTGATGTGGGAAAATTTACATATGAAGGACATTTGGAAACATTTAGCAACATTGAGGGTAATACAGTTGGCAAAGCACCAGTTACCCAGAGCAGACAGGTCATCTTGCAGCTTGGAGCAGCCGTCCACTGACTCAATAACCCTAAAAATTTTCAGATCGTCAGCGTACAAGAGACAAGGGGAGTTGAAGTGGGAAGGAAGATCATTTATAAAGAGGAGGAAAAGGAGAGGACCAGGAATCGACCCTTGCGGGACACCACAAGAAGGATAAAAGGGGGAAGAAGTACAAGAGTCAAACGTTACAAAACATGCACGATCACGAAGGTATGAGGAAAACCAGCAACGCAGCTGACCCGAAATATTGAAACCATCGAGCTTAGATAGGAGGATTTCATGGTTCACGGAGTCAAAAGCCTTGGCAAAGTCTGTATATACTACATCCACTTGCTTTCGCTGGTCGAAGGCAGAAGCAACAGTGTTGGTGAATGAAAGTAAGTTGGAAACTGTTGACCTACCCTTAACGAAACCATGTTGCTCAGAAGCGAGAAGAGGTTCAATTAGGGGATAAACCCTATTGTAAACAACTCTTTCAAGAAGCTTACTGAAGCAAGATAGAAGGGATATGGGACGATAATTGGAGACGCAGGATGAATTTCCGGTTTTAAGGATGGGAAAAATATTCGCGGACTTCCAGGGAGAAGGATACGTGCAGGAAGAAATACTTAGGTTAAAGAGGACAGATAAAGGAACACACAAAGATGATGACAGTGACTTAGCAAATATGTTAGGTAAGCCGTCGGGACCGCAACTGGTGCTACTATCTAGGTAAGCAAGCAAACATTCGACCTCCAACGGGTTCGTTAAAGACAAACAAAAACTATTAACATACGAGGAGGGAATATTAGCAGAGAAGAATGGATTAGGTTGGGAGGTGGCAGAGGAAAAGAAATGAGCAAACAGCTCACATATTTCTTGAGGCGAGGAAGCAGACAAATCGTTTAGGTGCATCAGAGAAGGAATAGAGGGAGACTTTTTAAGAGAACGGACGTAGGACCAGAAGGGTTTCTGCTGACAGGATGATAAGGAAGCTTCAATGTAGGCATGATACGCACTCATCGCATTTTTAACCAACTTTTTAGCATACGAGCGTAAATTTTTGTATCTAAGTATCTAATTCATTCACGTAACCTAGGATTTGATTTATTAATTCAATTAGAAATAGTTTGAAATTAAAGAAGCCTAATCATGATGAATGAATGGTGAAAAAAATTTCCATACACGATCTTCATGTTAAAAGATAGATAAATTTGGGATATAATTATAATCCAGTTTAATCCAGTCAAAATTAATATATAATGATGAATTGTTCTTAAATATGTCATTTACTACTGAATTGTAAAGCGTTTTTTAAGATAATAATATGTTTCTCTCGGTTTAACAAATAAATAATTCAATTCAATACTTTTTGTCACTCCAATTAGACCAGTAGATTCTGAAAGATGATTTAGCAATCTAAAGAATACTGAAAATTTGCAAACTTATAATCAATAAATTGAGTCACAAATGTTTCAATTTATTTGCATAATTCTAGTAACACTTTTATTGATAGGACAAATTCTTTTATTAGTATTAGCATCAGCAGTTGCAATTATTCAAAGTTGAAAATTTTAATGAGCAGGTGGTAGATTTATTCAACAGAAAAATAAGCGCAATGCCTATATAGACAATAAGCAGATGCGAATATTTAGCAGAATTTTTCCGGAGGAATTTAATATATATATATATATATATATATATATATATATATATATATATATATATATATATATATATATATGTATATATACATATATATATATATATATATATATATATATATATATATATATATATATATATATGTTATATATATATATATATATATATATATATATATATATATATATATATATATATATATTTATATATATGTATATATATATATATATATATATATATATATATATATATATATATATATGTGTGTGTGTATATATATATATATATATATATATATATATATATATATATATATATACTATATATATATACAGTGAAACCTCTCATAGGCAGACACTGATGGTGCAAGCCTTGTTGTCCGGCTATAAAGCAAAATTAAGAATTTTATATGCTTATTAAATACATTCATATGTGTATTTGTATTAATGTACAGAAGTACATATTTCAATTATAATTGCTTTGTGTTTTTTAATATTTATATGTAGGTACAGATAAAAAAACTTATATTTATACGTACATTTTTCTTGTTTTTATAGTAATAACAAGGTTATATATGTGCTGCATAGTATGCAGAGAAATAATCTAATGAAAAAAATGATCAATTTTCGATTGCTGAAGCTTAGTTTGTTTCCGTTTGAGCTGTTGTTTTTAGAATTGATTCTCTGCTCTTTTCAAGTATTGAAATGCTACAAATTCATATTTTACGAACTGCTTCACACGAACAATTTGCTACAAGGCCTCATCATATGACTTTATTGGGTCAATATCTTGAATGTCAATTGTGTCAATTTAATTTTCAAGTCGAATCTCAATGTCGTCATTTTCAGTGTGTACTGTCTTATAAATGTTTCAAAATTCTTCCAAATTTTGGTTCTTGAAATCGACGAACATATTTTGTAAATTTATTAACGTTGATAAGGGCAATTCAGGGTCGGCTTTAAATTCTAAAATATTTTGTTTTGTTTGTTCGAATGCTACTTTAAAAATTTTCAAGTTTTCCCGTTCGCTTTTTAGGCACCTAGCGCACCCATGGGGCTCAAAAATTTCAAAACATAATCCGATTCACATGTAAAACACGTTCGAAATTTAATTCGTCAACTTAATTTTTGCAAAAATTATTTGTTCACGAAATAATAGGTATATAAAAAATATCACTTAAATGGCCGGCGGCGCCAAATGGTTAACAATAATTGACATTTAGTGAGACCTGGACCTATTCTGTACAGTGGCGTGGCGTTCATGGAAGCAAGGGAAGCATTGCTTCCCTTACATTTTACTGAAATATATTTTAAATTAATTTATATAAAAATCGCGAGAAAAATCATGGACAGGAATTTTCTAAATAAGTTTTCCCAAAAACTCATAGTGAACATCTTGCACGGCTAAGGTGGTAACACCACCGAATGAAAATACTGAGAGAACAAGACGGGTGGAAGCAACTAAAAAATTGCTTCTACGAGCATTAATTTCACTTCATGTAGACTGCATTGTGACGTCATTCAAAAAAATATGCTTGTACTGGCTGTTTGGAAGCAATGCAGAAATTGCTTCTTAGGGGAAATTCTCGTCTCAAGCGAGAAACTGAGAGAGAGAAGCCGCGTACGTATGGTTGCTGTGGAACTTATTGTGACGTTCCCCATATAATTTGCTTGTGCGTATTTTTTTTTTTTTTTGAATGAGAATGTTTGCTGTAGTACCTACACACTATGTGCATTTTTGAATGAATTTGAACTACGAGATGTTTTAAGGGTTGCCAGAGACTGCTTGAATGTAGTTCGGTAGTGAAATTTGTGCTATATTTTATATATAAATTTGGTGAAGGTATTTCTAATTGGTGAAGGTAAATATTTCACCAACAGTTTAGAGTATTATTGTAATTAAATTGATTTGAACTGTTTAGAATTGAGTGCGTAGAATTACTTTCTGGAATCGCATGATTTTTTAATTTTATACTTAAAATAGTGAGAGTGCAATCAAAAGGTTAATGTATTTATTTGTGCCGTAAATAGCATGGATTATAATTGCATAATTAGTGACCTTTTTAAATTTCCTTTTGGATCTCGATCTTTTGCGGATAAAAAGGAACTCATTGTTTTTTACTCTAATGCAAATTCACAGAGAAAATATTTTTGAATATTCTATCAACAATAAATCAGAAAATAGTTTAAAACAATTTTATAAATCAGTTTTTTTTAGTTCTAACATTGCAAGTAATGAATGCAAAAGAGAATGTTACAAGAGCACCCACAGAGCGCAGTTTTTCTTGCTTAAAAAGGATTAAAACTTATCTCAGGAATAGGGCAGATGAACAGTGACTAGGTGACTTGGCAATACTTTCCATAGAATAGGTTTTCTTAAGGCGGCTTTAGATATGCGGTGTTTGTCAAATACCGAGCACCAAGTTTGGCAAACTTCGCATGTGTGGTTGAGTTGCTCGCCTAGTGCTTGCCCTAGGCCAAGCACAAACATTCGGGTGCTCGCTATTCCCGTAGTTTGCGGAACTTTTAGCCAAATCAAAGTAGACGAGCAATGTGTTTGGGTATATTCGGATCCCCGCTTTAGACATTCGGTATTTGTTGCATTTGTTGATAAATACTGAAAAGTGTCAAACTGTGTGGCGCGAGTAAAAATTTTCAAATGAAAATGACGGGAGTGAACAACGACGAGCAGTTCGTACATGTTCCAATTTTGGCAAACATTCGGCAATGCCCGAATGTCTAATTCAATGTGCTTGTCATTTCGCAATCACCAAGCCAAATGACTTGACTAGGTGTTCGGTATTTGGCGAATAGGAGGTGTTTGACAAACACCGCATATCTAAAGCCGCCTTTAAAATAATGTTTGAGCGAGTAAAGTTTTTATCAAGACGTCATAGATGCAAAAAAAAAAACAAAGGCAAATTGCATTAAATTTAAAATAGAAGTATGCATGAATTTTCTCATCAAATTTGATTTATAATAGATTTTTTTTTCAGCTGTCACTTCATTCATTTTAAATTTACTAGATTTTTTTTAAAAATATAAATATATATGTTATTCTTTATGGGAATGTTGTTACTTTACTGTTATTTTTTATAAGTACTAGAATATTGAAATTTTCTTTATGCGTATAAACATTTAATTTGCATATTCACTGTGGTTGTTATTGTTGCCGTAGCTATATTTGCAAATGCTTTATTTACATAGCTTGCTGTTGCAACATCGCTAATTTATATGTTTGCCAATATTTAATTTTTGCAAATATATATTTAATGAAAAAATAATTATATATTGGTAGCATGCGAATTAGTACTGATAACAATACAGTATAAGTACTCTCACGTCCATGCTCGTAATTCATGGAAGCTTTTGTATTTGCAATGTTAAAAGTAGCTAACAAGAGGGGTTCCATTAATACGTAACAAATTTGAAGAAAACATAGCCAAAGTCAGTCATCGAAATGAACTAATTGCTTCCCTAAGGTAAACTATCACGCCACGCCACTGATTCTGTATATACACCAATATATCCTAAAAGTTTCAGCTCAATCAGATGGCGCGTTCCCGAGATTATCTCACTGAAATTTTTTGATGATAGATATATAGCGGTCATGAAAACTGCACCACTGACTCTAATTATCTACTTTTCCCATTTGGGCTCAAACCGGTGTTCTAGAAATCATTTACTTGCTAAAGGGATATTAGAACAAGGATAAGCTGTCGATAGAAGGTAGCAGCAATTCAGTTTCAGCTTGCATGTGACTAAGGAAATATTTGAATTTACTATGGGACGAAAGTACAAACAATTAACGCGGGATCAGAGAGTGAAAGTAGTGTGTTATAGTGAAGAAGGATTGTCTGCGAGGTGTATAGCAGGTAAAATTAAGTGCTTGCATACCATGGTTACCCAGTTTTTAGAAAAAAAAGACAACGTTAATCCCTACGTTCGGAAACCAGGGCCAGGTCCCAATCGGAAGACAAATCGTCACGAGGACCGAATAATAATACGCCAGTATTTAACCGATCGGTTGAAAAGTGCAGTTCAATTGCGAAGTGACTTAGAAATATCGAATAAATTAATTTTGAGTGTCGAAACAGTTAGACGAAGGCTTTGAGAGGCCGGTTTATTTGCCAGAAAACCTGCAAAGAAGCCTCTTCTGACACAAAAAATGAAGTCTGCTAGATTAGGGTGGGCAAAGCGCGACAGAAATTGGGCCGTAGAGGACTGGAAGAAAGTAATTTGGTCGGACGAAAGCAAATTCAACCTTGTCAGTTCAATTCAAAGGATAAGTTGATTTAAGTATGAGCATGTTAAGATTAACTTATTGCTGCTTTATTGGAAAAGTGCTGCCAGCACTGAACATTTTCATCATTTGTGTTATAGTTGAGTTTTGTTGCCTTGGATAAGGAATGGTTGATATGATTCTACAAAAAAGTGTATTACGTATTTCTACATTGTCATTCAAAGACAATTTCTTCGAAAATTAGTTTTCTAGCTTATCTGATGTATTTTCTAGCGGATCTGATGGAAATCGATTCGGCCAAAAATTCATATTTCCATAAATATATATATATATATATATATATATATATATATATATATATATATATATATATATATATATATATATATATATATATATATATATATTATACATATGACTAATCCATATGACGTGTCGTGACGCAAAGTGACAATAGTGCTGACTAAAATCCACATTTCACAGTGTAATCAATATATTATATCCCTAGTATTGTGCTTTATAGTTATATCTATACCGTGGCTTCGATCAACTCTTAGCTCTTTGAATTTCCGACGGCCTATTCTTGAGTTTTTTGCCGTCTTTGTGAATCCCCTTCAGCCTAACGTAAAATAATTTAATCTCAAGTTCGCGCAATTTCGATCATTATCGCAACTACAGCGAAACTCCGAGAGGTCGACTCGGTTTCTCTGCGGTTCTTGCTTGAGATTTTTTTTTTCGCATGTACACATAAAAGTGCTATTTGACCCAATTTTCTTTCTTCGTCATTTTTTGCTTAAGTGAAGTGTTGATTTTCTGATTTTCTAAAACAGTTAAAACAGTTATTTTTGAAAAACTGTTAAATTTTCGTGTACTGTTCAAATTGACGTTTGTGACATTCTAATTCATTTTTATATTCTTCACGTCGTAACTGCCCGTGGTTCGACTGTAGTGACGCGGTCTTACATACGAGAATCCTTCGGTTCAATCCTGAGCGCTGCCATCAGTTTTTTTTCTTCAAAATCTACGTAAGAATTCATTCAATCAACAAAGTCAATAAATATTGTCCAAAAATAATAACTCCGAAAGCAGCTACAAAGAACGAAATTATTTTTACTTGACCTGACGACGACGATTGATCTAATTTAGTTTGTATTTAAGACAATCGTCAACTAAACACTCGTGGCTCTGCAGTTTCATCAACGGACTTTCACGCCAGTATCCCACTGATCGATCCCAGGTGTTACCCGTTTTTTCTGAATCGAATTTTCAACAAGTTAATTGATTAAATTTAAATTCAGCATAAATTTACCATAAAAATCAATAAGTTTTTATTTGAACTTAATTTGATTCGAAGGAATTGCATATCTTTGGGCGCTTCTTCTTCGACCAAATCAGCATACGCTACAAAACAATGAATTTCAAGTGCAGCCTAGATAATTGCTTTGCTTTTGATAACACGTTAAAATTTGTGACTTGCAAAGCTTTCTGCAACAGAAAATTGCATGGCGCTTGCATGGGCGCTCCAAGGGATTGGTATCATCCCTATTTAGACAATCATTTCATATGTACAGACTGCCAAAATGTTGAGCGACTCATGAAGAGTATGTATGACAGCCTAATCAGCTTTATTGGAACGTTGAATGCTGAAAAGGATCATTTGATTTCCAAACAGCAAGCCCAGACAAAAGCAAATGAGGAAATTCTAATCGAACTAACACAACATTTTGATGGTTTTACGTCAGCAATTTCAGGGTCAAACAACAACAACAGCAATAACATAAACGTCGCGAAGTCTTTCGACACGTTGGATGAAAAAATTGATAAGTTAGCGGACAAAATGGAATCCATTGCTGCACTATTCTCATCCTCCAGAAAATCAAGCAACAGTTCCCAAGCTAGCAGCACCGATATACTAGAAAATATAGAGTTAAAAATGACGAGTATGATGAAACCACTTATTGAATCGATAACGGATGCGTTCTCTGCACAACAATTAAAGTTTGAAGAATTGAGCGGCAAACTCAAAAGTTTGAGGGACGCCCAGCAGACCCTGATCGATGATAATATCAAACATATTGCGTTGAACGAGCAGTCACTACACCAGGAACTGCTGATGGTAGATCATAACAGTTCGTCAAGCATCTCAACAAGCTGTCAGAAGATATACACGCAGGACAAAGCTTCTTCACCTATAAAAGAGTTGATAAACAGCACTGCACCACCAGCTCTATGCTCTAGTTTACGTTTGCCCTCAGACCCCGAAGCCGCATCGATCTACAAATTCGGTACCGTTTGGTCCAAGCACGACTGGGCCACTCGCCTACAAAAACTTAAAACAGCTAACACGCACAATCATGTTGAGAAAGCATGCTCCAAACTGCCTATCAAAGTAAACCGAATGGCATTCTACGTAAATAAAGCTCCTCACAATGCTGATGATGGATGGCTGGGAAGACTTCTTGAAGCTGATTTCTGCATCACCGATTACAATATCGAACAACTACCCCAGCGCAAATGTAGATCACCTAAGCGGTACAAGGTTTTTATACCAACTAAATATGCCTGGCTCTTTATCGATCTCAATGGAAATAGCGGCAGGTTTGACTGGAAAGGAATCACGTTCAGCCCTTGGAAGAAAGTCAGCAACAAAATTAGCAGTAAGCCAAAAAAGAATATTGTAAAGAAAAAATGTATATATCCAAATGTCCCTACCTGCAATATCCCCTTCAATCACAAACCTTACTCCTTATCTTCTCCTAAATCTCTTCTTCTCAAAGATACTGATCCTCTGCCTCCCACAACTTCACGAGACCGTCTCTTTAGCGGTCCGTTCAATGTTACTACTAACCGTACCAAGTTGCTGAAATCACTTGATTCTAGTATTTCCTTTTCCTCTTCTCTAAAAGCTTGTAACAGCGCGGCGAATATATGCCCATTGAGAAACCATAACAAAGGGACTGCAAATCTTGCATCCACTGCGTCAACGGGAACTTCAATATCGAATAATAACTTGGCGACTTCTGCATCTCCTCAAAGACCAGACCACTCTGTTAGGAATTTTTCCTAACAAAACACACACAAACCTCAAACTGTTTTACCACAATTGTGGTGGTATGAGAGGTAAACTATCTAAACTTTTTCTTGATGCCAAATCACGCCATTTTAATTTATTTGCCTTCACTGAAACTTGGCTTAATGACTCACATACAAACGAGGAAATTCTTCGCGACTACTGCTCTACAGGCCAAACGCGAGGAGGTGGTGTCTTAATTGCTGTGAGCAACAAATTTTCAAGCAAACGCATCGATACCACACCAAACGTAATGTTCCAGCACTTAATTGTTCAAATCTCTTTGAATAATACATCGATTTACATTGGTGTAGTTTATATTCCACCCAGATCCGACGAATCGGTATACGACCATTTATGCGAATCTGTATCCTCCTTCGTATCATCCCTAAACGAAAAGGACAAAGTTATATTCCTGGGAGATTTCAATCGCCCCAATCTATATTTCATTCCCGATGAAAATGACACTTACCTGCTCCCTGTAAACCTTTCAGATCGCAACGACTTTAATCTTATGAGTACCTTCTATGGCAATGATTTGCAGCAAGTTTGTCCGGCTCCCAACCAAAACGGTAATTGGTTAGATCTTGTGTTTACTAACGCTTATGACGAGGTAGTGGTAAGTCCAACTAATGACATAGAGCATCTTTTTTGTAATAGTTCGCACCATACAGCACTCTCAGTTGAACTTGCCACTCCTGATTCTACTTACTTAAGAACGTACAATAATTCAATTGTATATGACTTTCGTAATGCTAATTATGAAAGCATTCACCATTTTCTTGACTCTATAGATTGGCCGAATATTCTTTCAACTTTAGACCTTGAGGAAGCCATTTCTACTTTTTACAATAAAATATTTGACACCGTTGAGAGATATGTACCAAAGATAAAGAAAAAGAATAAACTCTCTGAACCATGGCTTGATAGGGACCTTAGGCATTTACGGAATCGTAGGAACAAGCTTTATAAACGGAATAAAAATAATATTGACGTTAGTTCGGCTATTCAGGAAGAATATAATGAAATTGCTAAGCAGTTTTTAACGAAGTCCCACGAGGCTTATGACAACTACATTAAGACTATCGGCGAAAATATAATCCGCGACCCGAAAAAATTTTATGATTTTGTAAATGTGAAGCGGAAAACTACTGGTTATCCATCATCGATGTTCTTTAATGATATCACTTCTTCCTCTCCTAATGTGATTTGTGATTTATTCGCAGATAATTTCCAGAATATTTTTATTGCTACTGACTCATCAAACTCACATCTCCCTTCGTCCCATTCTACTCCTACAGCTTTTATCAGTCACTTAGAAATTACACGTGACGAAATACGTAAAGCTATTTCAGAACTCGACTGCAACAAAGGTCCAGCGCCAGATCTTCTTCCTCCAACTTTCTTGCGCAAATGTGTAGAGCAGCTTATAGCTCCCTTTCATATTTTTTTCAACAGATCACTTTCGTCTGGAGTTTTCCCATCCCGTTGGAAACTTTCATATGTCACACCCATCTTCAAAAATGGCGATAGACGCTGTATCGGAAATTATAGAGGTATTGCCATCTTATCTTCTATTCCGAAACTTTTTGAAAAGATTGTCTACGATAAACTTTCTCCACTTGTTGACTCCCGACTGAACGAGCAACAACATGGTTTTAGAAAAGGTCGCTCAGCTACCACAAATTTGACAGTCCTAATCTCAGACGTCCTGTGTAAAATGGAGAAAGGATACCAAATTGACGCAGTCTATACAGACTTTAGTAAAGCTTTTGACACAGTTGACCACCCTACCTTAATTCTAAAGCTACTGAAATTCGGACTTGGTGGATCTTTGCTCAGCTGGCTGACTTCTTATCTTGTAAATCGAACTCAGCTGGTAAAATTTCAAGGACTTTTATCGAAAAATATTTCTGCTACCTCTGGTGTACCACAAGGTAGCCATCTAGGCCCACTTCTCTTTAATATTTTTATTTCTGACCTATCTGACGTCCTATCAAATATACCTCATCTACTTTATGCCGACGATCTCAAAGTCTATCATATCATTAAATCTAAATCCGATGCACTCTTTCTCCAGTCCAAACTTGTTTCACTTGATCATTGGTGCAATGAAAACAAGCTCTCTCTCAACATTGCTAAGTGCCAAGTTATAAGTTTCTCCCGAAAATGCACCGTCTCACATAACACATACTTCCTCGGGAATAAGTTGTTAGCTCGAGTTGATAACGTTGTCGACCTTGGTGTTGTCTTGGATGAGCGACTCCGCTTCACCTTGCATTATGATAAAATACTTTCCCGGGCAAACAAACAGCTAGGCTTCATCAAAAGACGTGCCAAGGAATTTCGTAACCTGTGGGTCACACGATCCTTATACATCTCTCTAGTACGCCCCATTCTCGAATATGCTTCCATTTGCTGGAATCCGGCTTTTGAAACCCACAGTAGCAGACTCGAGTCCATACAAAAGCAATTCTTACTTTTCGCATTGAGAGAACTATACAGCCCTTACGATTTTAATACCCTTCCTCCTTATGAGTTTCGACTGGGTCATCTAAACTTATTAACACTTGCATCTAGAAGAAAGATGCTTTCGGCCTGCTTCACATTCGACGTCATTAGAGGCGTCATCAAAGTTGAATTCCTGAATAGCCAAATAGTTTTGAATAACCCTGTAAGAAACACCAGGTCCTCTCGTTTACTTAAGGAATATCCACACTCCACTACTTACGCAGCTAATGAGCCGATAAATAGATGCTGCAGGATATTCAATAGCATAAGTAATCTGTATTCTCCAACAGTCTCAAAATTATCCTTCAAATCCTCCCTTTTCAAAGCCTTCCGCAACCCTTTATCCTAAGCTATATGTTCAATGTTTTATTTATTTGTTATTTATTAATTTGTAATTGATTTATCTTGTTAATTATTTTATTTAATTTTTCGTTTTATTTCTATGTACTCGTAATTTCCAATTTTGTTTTTTTACTGTTTATGTTACTTGTACCTTGCTTGGTTGAGAAATAAAATAAAATAAAATATATATATATATATATATATATATATATATATATATATATATATATATATATATATATTTATATAAAAATATATATATATATATATATATATATATATATATATATATATATATATATATATATACATATATATACACATATCATCAAAAAATTTCAGTGAGATAATCTCGGGGGCGTGCCATCCGATTGAGCTGAAACTTTCAGGATACATTGGTGTATATGCAGAATAGGTCCAAATTTCACTAAATGTCAATTATTTTTAACCCTTTGGTGCCGGCGGTCATTTTAGTGATATTTTTAATATACCTATTATTCCGCACACAAATAATTTTTGCAAAAATTAAGTTGGCAAAATAAATTTCGAGCATGTTTTGAATGCGAATCAAGTAATGTTTTCAAATTTTCGAACCCCATGTGTGCGCTAGGTGCCTAAAAAGAGAACGGGAAAATTTGAAAATTTTTAAATTGCGATAACTTTTGACAGAGCTATTCCATTATTACGAAATTTTCAGGACATATTGTTATTATTTAGTTGTGAATTTCTGTAGCTTTTAATGAGCGTGCTGGCTACCCTGTACCTAGGGCAGGCACTGAAAGTGAAAACCTCCAAATCATCGTCTCTCTTGAAAAAATGCCGCTTCTTCAAAAACAAGGCGCTCATATGTAAATCTTGTGCTTTGTTTACATAGACAAAAAAAAATTTGATATGGTACAACGGGCACGCCTGGTAACCCTTGCCCAATTTACCTATGTTTTTAGCATCAAAAACTTCTGTTCACAGAAACTCACGATCCGATAAGCAGAATTAATTGAAATTTACAGAATGTATTGGTCTTAAATAGGACCAGGTCTGATAGAAGTGATTTTGAAATGCGGGTGATTCTGTGCCAGTTTTGCCATCTTGAAAAATCACTAAAAAAAGCTAACTGCTTTTAGCCCTATAAATTCTTATTCAGTCGTTCGATTTTGACGAAATTCATACAGTAACTGAATTTTTGGTACGTTTGGTAGAAATTTGGTCGAAAAATTCGGTTGGAGCTGCTAGCTATGATAATTTTTGTGCCTTAAATTTTGAAAATTCGCTAAGGAAAATAAAGCTCTTTGCCCTTTAGCTTCCAGTACAGCCATGGTATCATAACGAAATTCATATGGCAAATTAATCTTATTGTAGGCAATATTCAGTAGAAATTTAAGTTTTATAAAATGATAGAGTAGCCAGCTATGGTTGTTTTCGTATTTTTTCGGCAAACCTTTAGTAAGCGGTTTTAGCATAGAATTTTCAAATCGTAGTGATCTTATGGTGAAAATAAACACCAAATATTAAGATCTAGAAAATTTAAAAACTTTTGCGAATGGTAACCCTAAATTTCTTTGCATCCCTATAACTTCCAATGCAGTCATCGGATCAATACAAAATTCGCAGAGCTGGTCGACTTCAACGTAAGGCAGATGCGACATGTTTTTGGTT
>OZ022265.1:64625613-64650613 GCA_963978885.1 Nemotelus pantherinus | reverse complement strand
ATGGAAAGGCGCATACTGTAATCGCAATACGGAATACTGAACTTGTAGAACAATGAGCGGGTGAATCTGCGTTGCACGGATTCAGCCGCAGCAATCAAGTAACCGTAATGTGGACACCAAATTTGGCAACAGTATTCAAGAACACTACAAACGAAGGCACAAAACAGATATAGAGGAGTGGAAAGATTAACAAAACGTTTAGAGGATCTAAGGATGAAGCCGGAAAAACGAGAAGCCTTGGCAGTGACGTGTAAAATATGCAAATCGAACTTCAACTTGGAATCGAAGATCACGCCAAGGTCCTTGAAACTAGCAACAACATTGAGAGGGGAGCCGAGGACAGAGTAGGAGAAGAGAAGAGGGGATGTTTTGTGGGTGAAAGACATTTGATGACACTTCGAAACATTCAAAGTGAGAGAATTCGCTGCGCACCAGGTAGCCAAAGTATCCAAATCTTTCTGCAATAAGGAACAGTCACTAGCGGATTCTATCACACTGAAAATTTTGAGATCATCAGCGTACAAAAGACAGGGTGAATTAAAGAGGGAAGGAAGATCGCTAACAAACAAAAGGAACAATAAAGGACCAAGAATGGATCCTTGCGGAACTCCTGAGGTAGGAAAAAAGGGTGTAGAAGAGCAAGAGTTAACAATCACAACACAAGAACGATCACAAACGTAGGAGGAGAACCAAGAAAAGAAGACACCAGAGAGACCAAACCCTGCTAACTTTGACAGAAGAACAACATGGTTCACAGAATTGAAAGCCTTGGCAAAGTCTGTATATAGGACATCTACTTGCTTTTGCTTGTCGATTGCGGAAGCAACGGTGTTTGTAAAAGACAATAAGTTTGTAACCGTTGACTTACCTTTAACGAATCCATGTTGTTCACTGGCCAGCAAGGGCTGAATAAAAGGGTACACTCTATTGTAAACTACTCTTTCGAGGAGCTTACTAAAACATGGCAGAAGGGATATAGGACGGTAATTGGGGATGGAAGAAGTATCGCCAGCTTTATGAATGGGGAATATGTTGGCGGATTTTCAAAGGGCAGGAAAGGTACCGGTGGAGATGCTAATGTTGAAAATTATTGACAGAGGAACACACAAAGAGGAAGACAGTGATTTGGTAAAAAAATTCGGAATGCCGTCAGCACCGACGCTAGCACTTCCATCGAGGGACAACATGATTGATTCGACTTCCAAAGGATTAGTTAAAGCAGTGGAAAGGGTACGATCAGGCGTGGGAAAAATTGTTGAAGGCGAAGAACTACTGAGATGGGAGGTAAAGGAAGAAAAAAATTGAGCAAAGAGCTCGCAGGAATCCTGAGGTGAGGACGCAGACTTATCATGAAGATACATGGGAGAAGGAATGCCGGAGGAGGTTTTAAGGGATTTTATTTAAGACCAAAAAGGCTTAGGATTGTCGGAAGTAATAGAAGTTTCGACATGCTCCAGGTAGGCACGCATTGCGTCATTGGCTACTTTTTTAGCAGCAGCCCGTAACCTTTGAAAATTCAAAAGGTCATTAAGAGAGCCAGACCTTTTGTATTTTCTACGCGCCGCATCTTTGGCTCTAAGAGCAACCATGGAGGATCGGAACTTCTTTTACAGCGGAAGGAAGGAGTATAGCAGGAAATTTAGTTGGACAAGAGGGAATAAAATTTTTCAAGAGCATCATCCACACTTAGCCCTCTGAAAAAATTATACCAGTTAGTAACATTGATTTCGTTGGACAAAGCGGAATAGTTAGCTTTTTTAAAATTAAAACGAAGAGTGGAAACAGATTTGACTTTAGACGAACGGTTAAGTGTTAATTCCATAAAAAGAGGAGGATGATGAGGATCAGGTTGCACATACGGAGACAGAGAAGGACTCAAGCAAAAGGAAGAAGGGTGAATATTAGTTAGAACGAAATCCAGAATCCTGTTGTTAGTATTCGGTACGTTGTTAAATTGGGAAATGGAGCAAAGGGACATAAAGGAAGAAATAGCGAGAGAAATATTGCTAGAAGACAAAATATTTGAGAAAGTATCATCCCAAACAAGCGACGGCATATTAAAGTCACCACATAAAAGTAAGCAAGCAGAAGGGAAGCGGCTATTAAGGTAGGACGAGAGTTCCGCAAAGAATCATTCATATACCAGTACGGGGCTACTACAAGGAAAATAGATAGAGGAAACAAGCAGCACTACAGATGGTGAAGGAGAAATACGGACAATAACACATTCGACCGGGACGGAGGGAATGAAGTCACTGCAGAGCGTTCCATTCAGAGATTTGTGAATAGCAATTAAAACACCACCTCCTAGTGAAATATTACACGCAGATCGATTCCGATCTCTACAAAAAACAGTGTGAAGTGGAAAGATTTCATTGCTGTATATATCCCCAGACAACCAGGTCTCTGTAAGACAGACAATGTCATCAGACGCGATTACCGAGGAGATTTTTATATAATTAACCTTGGTCCTTAGACCACGAACATTTTGGTAGTAAATTTTAAGAGGTCGGTTCAAGCTCTGCTTGTTGATGAGTTTAGTTTCGAAAGCTCCGCGATGAATTGGTGCGAAAGTTTTTCCGAGGTCTTGGGATGAACTCCTTAACTAAGGTGCCAGGAGGCCAGAAATTGATTTGGAGAGCCTTTTCCGAGCCAGGAGGCAAAGTAATTCGAAACGAAGCGATGGTTTAGGTGTCCAGATTGTCCTTAGTCAATTTAGCGCACGTAAAAAGTGAAGGAACGTGGCCCAGCCTTGCCAAAATATACGACTTAACGTCTTCAGCCGTTGTAGAGTATGCCAGCTGTGATACAAATATTTGTAATGGTGGACGCACAACTGTTAATAGAGGAGCAGCACGGGGAAGATCAGTCACCGGAACCGGTGTGATGACCGATGGCTGACTCGCGCTCTTCTTAGCACTTGCGGATTTAGCTGGTGAGCAGACCACAATATCGTTAGTAGGCACGGTCGGAGACTTTACACGACTCTCAGGCTGCAGACATTCCTATGTGTTGAACACGGCAGAAGAAGGCACTAATAGTTGCGATGCCTGCAGCTGAGGCAGCAACTGAGACTTCGAAGCATTGGGTTGAGCCCACGAACGGGTACGCATAGCTGTCGGGGAACCAGGTGGGCTCGGTAAAACACAGTCACTATTCAGCCCTCCGGATGAAGATGTTGAAGGCTGCTCAACGTTGGCAATACGGACCAGCAGATCAACCTCCTTACTGGTGGAATGAAAATCGTCCGATAATTTAGCGAGAGATCTCGCTAGCATATCGATGGCTGACTTAGCGGAACGAAGACGCGAAGCATAAGAATGTAATATGTATATATATATATATATATATGTATATATATATATGTATATATATATAAATATATACATATATATATATATATATATATATATATATATATATATATATATATATATATATATACATATATATATATATATATATATATATATATATATATATATATATATATAAGTATATATATATATATATATCTATTTCCATGGTCGAACATATAAGGGCAGTTAATTGATTTAATCTGCTTTCATCCAGGAGAATTGCTATATCTGCCAGTCTGGAATTTAAAGATATTAAGGGCTTTACGAAAACAATAAGAGGGAGGTGACAGGTTTTAAAAAATAAGTCTAACGCATCAGAACCGCTAGAAAACTAGTTTTCGAAGAAATTGTCTTTGAGTGACAAAAAATGTGGACAGACGTTATACACTTTCTTGAAGAATCATATCAATCATTCCCTATCCCAACCAACAAAGCTCAACTCTAACACAAATAATGAAAATGTTCAGTGCTGGCAACACTTTCCCAACGAAGCAGCAATAAATTTACCATAACAAGATCATACTTGAATCAACGTATCCTATGAAATTTGTTCTCATCGCAGGATTTCATGGAATGTTTCGACGATTAAACGTTGTTTGTGTCTGCCATCCGAAAAATGTTCAAAACTCGGAAAATTTAAAAATTAGTTTCTTAATTTTACTGCAATTGCTTTGTATATGAGTACGTAATTTGAAGCATCTGTTGGTGCAATATTTACGAAAATGGCTAATGCTGGTTACCTTGTGCCAGCAGCAAAGCAAAATATATACCAAATCTGCTTCACGTTAAGTTAAACCCAACCAGTAAATTTCGTTTCCATTGAATCACTGCGCTGGAAGTTATACGGGTGACAAGAATTTTAGGGCTATCACCCTCAAAACTTTTCAAATTTTTAAAGCGTTCATATTTATTGTTAATTTTCATTGCAGGATCATGCTCATTTGCAAATCAAATGACATAATCATTCAGTAAAGAAATTCCACAGAATTACAAAAAATAGTCATATCTGGCAGTCCTTTCATGATTTTTGTACGAAATTCCTACGACACTTGGTCCACGCTAAGGTTCATTTACTGCATGAACTTTGTTTTGATCTCATGTCTGGACCAGAATTTATAGGGAAAAAAGCTTTATTTTGCTGAGCATGTTTGCAAGATTTAGGAGACAAAAATCACCATAGCTGGCAACTCTATTTTAATTTTTCAGCCAAATTTTCACTAAATGATATTTAAAAAAAGTCCTAATGTTGTGTGGATTTTGTTTAAATGTGATGGCTGAATCGGAAGCTATAGGCCGAAAATCGGTTTTTTTCTCAGTGATTTTTCAAGATGGTACCACTGCCACAGGGTTACCCGCATTTCAAAATCACTTCTATCAGACCTGGTCCTAGCTAATACCAACATGTGTTGTAAATTTCATTATGCTCGGATTATCCGGTCGTCAGTTCTCGTGAACAGAACTTTCGAGTGCTGAAAATAGAGGTAATTTGGTGATGGGTTGCCGTTCTTGTGCAAATCGGAATTCCAAAAATTTCAACTTGACATGAAGGACAAAGAACAAAATTTATCAAAGATTTATTTTTTGACAAAAATCAAAAATTTTCAGGAGGGTCAATGATTTGAAGGATTTTTTTTCAGGAGCTTGCCGCAGCTACAGGGTAACCTGCTTTATATTGAAAATCCACATGTGTTAAATTTTAGTCAACATCAATACGCTCTGCAATTTTCACAATGATCCATTGTTTTTCTTACAAGTAATGACAAATCAAAATTTGAAAAGAAAATCCTTGCTTACTTTTAGGCACCCTGCACCCACACACGGCTCAAAATTTCCAATTTTTTATCATAGACAAGCTTAAAACACAATACGTTTTCATTTCCAAACATTTATTTTAACAAAAATTTACACTGCTTGGATATATAGGAGTACCTGAAAATTCACTAAAACGCTCGTCGCCGCCAAAAGGTTTAGGATATTTGAATTCTAGCAAATTATGAACCTATCTACTATATACATCTACGTCCTCCGAAAATTTCATTTCAATCGAATCGGCCACTCCAGAGATTATCTTTATTAACCATTTTGCTGATATATATATATATATATATATATATATATATATATATATATATATATATATATATGTATTTATATATATGTATATATATATATAGATATATATATATATATATATATATATATATATATATATATATATATATATATATATATATATAGATATAAATATATATATATATATATATATGTATATATATAGATATATATATATATATATATATATATATATATATATATATATATATATACAGATATATATATATATACATGTATATGTATATATATATATATATATATATATATATATATATATATATATATATATATATATATATATATATATATATACATATATATATATATAAAGAAATAAGAATTTTCGGCGAAACGAGTTTAATACGAATTTTCTTCGAAAATTAGTAAAAATTCCCATACGAAGTGGATAATATTTCAACTGAAAATTAAGTGTGCGAGGCTTTTGATTTTTGTTGTTGCTACTTCATATTATTCACTATTGCACATATACACATTCAATAATATAGATATATTTGTATTTCCTAGACACTGCTATATATTTTGCGGCTCAATCAATTTATAAAATAATGTGCAAGGATAAAGCTAGTAGTAAAACACCAATTTTGAAGTTTTTCTGTCGAGAAATTGAAAATCCGAAATGCATTTACACTTGAAAGCAAAAATTGGGCTTATAGTTAAAACCTTTGATTCTAGACGAAGCTTTGATTCACACGCAGTTCATTCTAAATATTCCAGACACGGAAATAAACTTTATTTTGTGAGATGATTCTCAGCTGCGGATGCAAAAATTTAAGATTACATATATTTGGTCTTACGATATATATCCTGAATTGCTTCAGTATTTTCTTAGCTATATTTCGATAAATATTTGAAAGCAGTAATGAAATGGTACTCATCTAACCTTTACCTACGGCCAAGCCAGGGGCAGATCATTTTCCCTCGAAACAACTTCGTAAAAGCAAGTAAGCCTTCAATAAAACCAAACCGCATCGCTTTTATTATTCCTCCTAAGAACCATCATAACATTCTAATAATTTACGGTTATTAGTAAAGCATCATATGCAAGGGCTTTCTACAATGTGAAACTGGGACATCACATCGCCCTAATCTCATACATGCACGACTGCTGGCCTACAGTATTCTTACTGGCTGGAGAGTGTAAAGAAATTAGCTGAATGAAATTGTTTAACTGCAACCTTTTATTGGCCATCATCTGCTCTATCGTCATTATGACGTGTCATTAGGCAATAACAACATCCTTCCATTTCGTCTGCGATATATTAAATTATAATCTCACAATATTAATTGCTGCGATTGGAGCCTACTCATTTGGATCGTGGGCATAAAGGCAGTCATTTCCTGGCGCATCCTTTATACTCATCTTTGTATGTTATATTAATGGTCAACTTTCAACTCCCTCGAGCTAATCTCCAAAACCATTTCGTTTCCGCAAGATTATCTATTTCCTGGATCCCACTGCGGATCAATAAATAACAACCATATTCATTCACTTCTGTCTCCATCGACCGTTCCGATGAAAAAGATTTTCCTACCAACTTTGTAAAGATCTATTATTATAGACACTCATTTGCGTAAAGGCGTGCACGATAAAGAAACTATGAAGTTAAATATTACACTGTAAACGCAGGTAAATATTCAAAAAATTGAATGAACATTCATAGATATAAAAAATCGACAAATACAATTATGTGTAGTTGCGAGGTTGGAGCTTTGTATATAATAAATATATTCAAGTACTCTTGAAGATAGTTACAAGCTTTTGGCTCAAACGTAGTACCAATGAATTCTTTAATTAGGGTCTTAGTAGCCAATTAAAATTGAATATTTGAGTTTAAAGACCAATTTTCCGTTAAATACTAGATATATTTCAATTACTCGACAGTTATCGATACATCAAGGGTAATCCGCCTTCTTTTCAATGTCTATCAGTCTTGTTATGTAGGTTTGTTGCTGCATTCTTTGTCATTTAGCGTTTATTAATGATTCTTGGTAAATCAGATGATCCTGATTCTGTTTTTTTTAGCTTTCAAAATCAAAGATTTCAACTGACGTTTAATTCTTTGTACCGATAGGCCCAGGCAAACAGTATAACTCACCCTCGAAGTATAGTATATGTCGAGATATCGAAATACCTAAATGCATTCAAACTTGAAAGCAAAAATTGGGCTTACAGTTAAAACCTTTGATTCTAGACGAAGCTTTGATTCACACGCAGTTCATTCTAAATATTCCAGACACTGAAATAAACTTTATTTTGTGATATGATTCTCAGCTGCGGATGCAAAAATTTAAGATAGCATTTATTTGGTCTTACGAGATATATATATTTTTAATTGTGTAGGAACATGTAATAATTCTTAATCTTCACTCTTTTTTTACCTCGTGAATACATGTCTGTTATTCGGAGCACGAGAGGTTTGAAGCAGGTACGGCTTTTTTTGTAGGAAATGTAAGGAAATAATGATAGCTTTACTTAACAAAAATGCCCTATCTCCATTATGCAATATCAATTACTGCTCTCTCATTGAGATTAAACAAATTGAAAGTATTTTTTTAGAAAAGATATTAACTATTGGTATATTTATGAGCAAAATGCAAAAAAAAAATTTTTTTAAACAAATTACCTACTGCAAATTGTTCCTAATCCCTATTCTTATATTACTCCTACTGCACAAATACGCTGAAATCGACAAATCGTGATAGGCTGCTTTTAAAGCGCAATATATCTATCTGGGGGAAACCTATCAACTAACTTCAAAGAAAACCCTTTGCATGTTGTTTAGTTTGTTTATTCGTCCAGCTTCCGCTTTTCTTCTGATTCAAAGTGTGCATTTTTACAATGGATCGATATATTCTGGGTTGATAAAAATATGTGACAGATAACAAGAAACAGAAATGATGAAAAGTAATCACTGCTGGCTATGCATTATTACGAGAGCTCGACTAGCTATGCACGAAAAAAGGCAAAATATGCATGCAATAACCCCCGGAAGGTCACTAAAATATGCCGATAAACTTGCAAATAAAATGACGAATATAAACAAAACAAAAGTCTACCGCAACAGAACCGCTAGAAAACTAATTTTCAAAGAAATTGTCTTTGAGTGACAAAAAAATGTGGGAAGGCGTAATACACTTTTTTTGTAGAATCATATCAACCATTCCTTATCCACAGCAAGAAAACTCAACTGTAACACAAATGATGAAAATGTTCAGTGCTGGCAACACTTTCCCAACAAAGCAGCAATAAGTTTCCCATAACAAGCTCATACTTAAATGAACTTATCCTTTGAATTTCGTTCTCATCGGAGGATTTCATCGAAAGTTGCAGCGGTTAAACATTGTTTGAGGCTACCATCCGAAAAATGTTCAAAACTCGGAAAATTTAAAAAAAAAAATCTTATTTTTATTGCAAATGCTTTGCATATGAGTACGTAATTTGAAGCATCTGTTGGTGCAATATTTACGGAAATGGCTAATGCTGGTTAGCCTGTGTCAGCAGCAAAACCAAATATATACCAAATCTGCTTCACGTTAAGTTAAACCCAACCAGTAAATTTCGTTTCGATTGAATCACTGCGCTGGAAGTTCTACGGGTGAAAAGAATTTTAGGGCTATCAGCCTCAAAACTTTTCAAATTTTTAAAACGTTAATATTTGTTGTTAATTTTCATTGCAGGATCATTCCCATTTCCAAATCTCTCAGTAAAGAAATTAAACAAAATTACAAAAATGGTCATAGCTGGCAGCCCTTTCATGATTTTTATACGAAATTTCTACGACATTTGGTTCACATTAATTTCACACAAGGTATTAAAAATACCTGTTCCAAATACCTTTTTGAAGTATGTACATGTATGCATACAATGCATACGATTTGCAGTAATGTAATGAAATGGACTAATATGCCCTCCTCCACCCTCCAGACACAACGTTGACAAGCTAGAATGGTGATGGTGCAAGATTACCTTCAAAGAATACCGAGTCATTAGTCTGTGCAGCTTGTCCATATCTTTCCAATGGTCGGTCATTAGTTTGGCAAGTTTTTCTCCAATCTAGGGGCCATCTAAAGAAAAACGATCAAATTCAATCAATTCAATTTGTTTTTCATTTTATTATGTGCAAAAAATACCTCCTGTATTCGTTCAAATGACAAAAGTAAAAAAATTACTAAGATAGGACTAACTAATCCTGTTGTCATCTATAAGACTTTTCATCGAGCGATCTCTGATACCAAACTTTTCCTGGCTTATCTAAAACAGTCGGATTTCCACTTCGCCTCACTGAAGCATGAAGTTTTTATTAAGAAAGAAAAAAAAATGTTTCGTTTAATAAACATGCCCCAACATCTTCCGTAAGGCTGGGCATGAGTCCAGGGGCACTTTACCTCCCATGGTCTCGTAAATTTTACAACCCCGGTAGGTATAGAGACATCCTCGTGGTGACCTGCAGTAAGGAGGAGGGCCTCAGCATACCCGGAGACGCCAACTGATGAACCAAAAAGGATCTCAACCTGTTCCCCCTTGGAATTTTTAGGGCTACTTTTAGGCTGATTTCATTTTGTCGTATCTTCGAAACTAGGCCGCTTTTTCCACATTTGTATGGAAATTTCGACTGAAACAACTCAGAAAAGTCCCCGAATTCATGCTAGGTCAAAAAGAAATTTTTGGAAAATATTGACGTTTTTGCCCAATTTCCCCTATCAAAAATTTTTGCCCTTAAAATATCACTAATATACTCCCCGACCACTTCCAAACTATGGCTAAAAAACCCCTTACTCCCTTACAAAACCGAAATTTTTATATCACAGTAATAGGTCTTGGCCCGTTGTGTCCCAAACCACTCTAACCCAAAATTGAACGATTTTGTCCGATTTCAGCTCGCTTTGTCCTAAAAACTTTCGTTTAAAAAAAACGAAAAACGATGAAAAACGATTCGTTTTAAAAAAAAACGAAAAACGATTCGTTTTAAAAAATGGTTCGTTTGAAAAAAACAATTCGTTTTAAAAAAGAGAAAGAAAAACGAAGAAAAACGAAAAACGATTCGTTTGAAAAAAAACAGTTCGTTTGAAAAAAACCAAAAACGATTCGTTTAAAAAAACGGTTCGTTTGAACAAAACGAAAAACGATTGGTTTGAAAAAAACAGTTTGTTTTCAAAAACGATTCGTTTGAGAAAAACGAGAAACGATTCGTTTGAAAAAACAGTTCGTTTTAAAAAAAACAGTTCGTTTGAAAAAAACGACAAACGATTCGTTTTAAAAAAACGGTTCGTTTGAAAAAAAAACCATTCGTTTGAAAAAAACAGTTCGTTTAAAAAAACGATTCGTTTGAGAAAAACGAAAAACGATTCGTTTGAAAAAAACAGTTCGTTTTAAATAACGATTCGTTTGAGAAAAACGAAAAACGATTCGTTTGAAAAAAACAGTTCGTTTTAAAAAAACGATTCGTTTTAGAAAAAGAAAAACCATTCGTTTTACAAAAACGATTGGCTTTAGAAAAACTATGGTTTTAAGCTATGGTTAAACTGGTTTTAGAAATATTATTCGTTGTAGAAAAATGGCTCGTTTTAGAAATGCTGTTCGTTTTAGAAAAAAAAATCGTTTTAGAAATACTGTTTGTCGCTATTTGGAAAAACTGTTCGTTCGTTTTTTGCAGCCAAACGTTTTTCTCAAACTGTTTGGCGTTTTTTAGCCCATCACTAATTTCTACACTGGACCGGAAGTTATAGGGGAAAAAGCTTTATTTTGCTGAGCAAGTTTGCAAAATTGAGGAGACAAAAATCCCATAGCTGGCAACTTTATTCTAATTTTTCAGTCAAATTTTCACCAAATTTACCCAAAGTAAGATCGAAGTACTGTATGAAACTTTTCAAAATCTGATGGCTAAATCGGAAGTTATAGGCCAAAAACCGGTTTTTTTTCCTCAGTGATTTTTTAAGATGGTACCACTGGCACAGCGTTGCCCGCATTTCAAAATCACTTTTATCAGACTTGGTCCTAGCTAATACCAACATGTCCTGTAAATTTCACTATGATCGGATAATCCGGTCGTCAGTTCTCGTGAACAGAACTCTCGAGTGCTGAAAATAGAGGTAATTTGGTTATGGGTTGCCGTTTTTGTGCAAATAGAAATTTTGAAAACTTTAATTTGACACGATGGACAAAGGTTAAAATTTATCAATGATTTGAAGTTTTTGTCAAATATCAAAAGTTTTTCAGGAAGGTCAATGATTTGAAGGATTTTTTTTCAGGAGCCTGCCGCAGCTACAAGGTTACCCACACTATCTTGAAAATCCACGTGTGCTAAATTTTAGTAAACATTCAGATGCTCTGCAAATTTTACGATGATCCGTCGTTTTTCTTAGAAGTAATGACAAATCAAAATTTGAAAAAAAATCCTTGCCTACTTTTAGGCATGCTTCACCTAAGGACGGCTCAAAATTTCCAACAAACAAGATAAAAACATAATAAGTTTTCATTCCCAAACACTTATTTTAACAAAAATTTACACAGCTTGGATATATAGGAGTACCTGAAAATTCACTAAAACGCTCGGCGCCGCCAGAAGGTTTAGAATATCTGAGTTCTAGTAAGTCATAGACCTACCTACTATATACATCTACGTCCTCCGAAAATTTCAGCTCAATCGGATCGGCCACTCCAGAGATTATCTCGGAAAATCATTTTGCTGATATATATATATATATATATATATATATATATATATATATATATATATATATAAAGAAATATGAATTTTCGGCGAAACGAGTTTAATACTAATTTTCCTCGAAAATTAGTTAGAATGGTCATAGCTGGCAGCCCTTTAATGATTTTTGTACGAAATTCCTGAACTTCGTTTTGATTTCTACACTGGACCGGAAGTTATATGAAAAAACCTTTATTTTCCTGAACAAATTTGCAAGATTAAGGAGACAACAATCACCATAGCTGGCAGCTCTATTATAATTTTTCAGCCAAACTTTCACCAAATGTTACTTAAAGTAAGATCCCAGTACTTGTTAAAATCTGATGGCTGAATCGGAAGTTATAGGCCAAAAACCGTTTTTTTTCTCAGTGCTTTTTCAAGATGGTACCACTGCCACAGGGTTGCCCGTATTTCAAAATTACTTCTATCAGTCTTGGTCCTAGCTTATAAAAACATGTCCTGTAAATTTCATTATGATCGGATAATCCGGTCGTCAATTCTCGTGAATAGAACTTTCGAGTGCTGAAAATAGAGGTCATTTGGTGATGGGTTGCCGTTCTTGTGCAAATTGGAATTTTCAAAATTTCAATTTGACACGAAAGGTCAAAATTTGTCAATGATATGAATTTTTTGTCAAAAATCAAAAATTTTCAGGAGGGTCAATGATTTGAAGGATTTTTTTTTTCAGGAGCCTGCCGTAGCTACAGGGTTACCCGCACTATCTTTAAAATCCGTGTGTATTAAATCATAATCACCGTCAATACGCTCTGCAAATTTCACGAGGATCCAATGTTTTTGCCAGAAGTAATGACAAATCAAAATTTGAAAAAAAATCATTGCCTACTTTTAGGCACGCTGCACCCACACACGGCTCAAAATTTCCAATTCTTTATCATAAACAAGCTAAGAACATAATATATTTTCATTTTCAATACTTTTTTTACCAAAATTAACCCTGCTTGGATATAAGAGTACCTCAAAATTCTAAACGTTTAAGATATCTGAATTTTAGTAAATTATGGACCTACTTATTATATACATCTACGTTCTCCGAAAATTTCACCTCAATTGGATCGGCCACTCCAGAGATTATCTCCCTTAATCATTTTACTGATATATATATATATATATATATATATATATATATATATATATATATATATCTATATATATATATATATATATATATATATATATATATATATATATATATATATATATATATATATATATATATATATATATATATATATATATATATAAATATATATATATATATATATATGTATATATATATATATATATATATATATATATATATATATATATATATATATATATTATATATATGTATATATATATAAATATATATATATATATATATATATATATATATATATATATATATATATATATATATATATGTATATATATAAAGAAATATGAATTTTTGGCGAGACGCGTTTAATACTAATTTTCTTCGAAAATTTCTTCGAAAAATGATATACATATATATAGACTTTTTACTAATGTTCAAAGAACATTAGTATTAAAATCGATTTGAGCAAAAATTCATATTTAGATATATATAAAAATTCATGTATATATTTATATATGTATATATATATATATATGTAAATATATATATATATATATATATATATATATATATATATATATATATATATATATATATATATATATATTTATATATTTATGTATATATATATATATATATATATATATATATATATATATATATACATAAATATATATTTTTGTATATACAGTTGCTCACGAAAGTCAGCATACACCGCTTAAAAACGCGGAATTGGCAATATATATATATATGTAGATAGGTAGAAAGAAAATGAAAAGACGGGTGAAAAACGAACTTAAAAGGAATATCAGAGACATTGTTATCTATTTTACACAGAATTAATGAGAACATACAAATACATACACATATATATAGTAAATAACAAGAAATTTCGCTGAAGGTGAGGAAACAAAAGTCAGCATACACCACAGAAAATTCAAAAGAATCAGTCTCAGCGATGAGTCATACTGCGATAAAGATTGCTACCGTGTTAATATACAAAGATAAACATTAGTACATTGCAAGTCGATCAAACTAAAGTGATTTGGGTGCCTTTGATACTTAAAAATGAGCACACGGAAGGAAACGAGTTTGGAAGTGAGAAAAATCATCCTTAGTTAACGAGTGGAAGGGAGGTCGTATGGCAAAATTGCTAAAATAGTTGGAAGAAGTCGGGCAATAGTTGGAAGAAGTCATACGGAAAGCGGAAACGGAAGGGAGAATACAAAATAAAACACGAACAGGGAGACCGAAATCCTTAAGTAAGAGAGATGAGAGAGATTTGTTACGGAAAATAAGTAACGATCCACAAAAAAGTGCTCCGACAATGACCACTGCACTTGCAAAGGCAACAGGGAAGCAAGTGAGTCCAGAAACAATACGTAGAGTTTTGCGTAATCAAGGTTATAACGGTAGAGTTCCGCGCAGAAAACCTTTCATTTCTCCAGTTAATGAAAAGAAGAGACTTGACTTCGCTCGCCTGCTTCTTAATAAGGACGCCAGTTTTTGGAATCAAGTTCTGTTTAGTGACGAAAGCAAGCATAATATTTATGGCTCTGATGGAAGTGGAACGAAGCATTGACAAAGAAGAATTTGCGTCCTACAGTGAAACACGGTGGAGGGTCAATCCTCGTATGGGGTTGTATGTCAGCGGCTGGTGTGGGGCAATTACATTTTATTGATAGAACTATGGATCAATACATGTATTTGAACATATTGCGAGGTGATTTGATACCTTCTGTGCAGAAATTAGGCCTACAGCTAGGTTGGATCTTTCAGCAGGACAATGATCCAAAACATACAGCTAGAAGTGTCAAGGAATAGTTGCTGTATAACGTCCCTCATCAGCTTCACAGTCCACCTCAGTCTCCTGATTTAAACCCTATAGAGCATTTATGGGAGGAGTTGGATCGCAGAATGCGTGAGCCAGCCGTAAGAGCGACTATTACTAGCAAAGAGACCCTGAAATCTGCTCTGCTGTGTGCCTGGATGAATATTCCTAGCGAAATTACCGGAAGTATCGTTCGTTCGGTGCGAAGGCGTTTAGAAGCTGTTATTAAGGCTGGTGGAGGGCCTACGAAGTATTGAGCTCACGTTTTTTGGTCATTCTCGTTCTTTTCGAAACATGGCTTGTAGTGTATGCTGACTTTCGATGGATGATTTTTTTTTAGTTTTCAAGGCTACTTTCTATCTGTGTTCGGGTTTTCTTTATTGTTATGTTATGAAACTTATTTTTAATGCTAATAAAGCTACCTTTACGTTTTCATTGCATTCTCTCTTATTCCACTGTACCATATTCGTGTTTTTACATGCTGTATGTGGACTTTTGTGAGCCACTGTATATATATATATACATCATCATCAAAAGAATTTTTGCTCTCGGGAACGCACCGTCCGATTGAGCTGAAATTTTCAGGATACAGTGGTGTATAGGCAGAATAGGTCCAGGTTTCACCAATTGCCAATTATCTTTAACCATTCGGCGCCGGCAGCCATATTAGTGATATTTTTAATTACCTATTATTCCGTTCACAAATAATTTTTGCAAAAATTAAGTTAAATTAATTTTGAACCTGTTTTGAATGTGAGTCGGATAACGTTTTGGAATTTTTCAACCCGATGTGTGCACTAGGTGCTTAAAAGAGATGGAGAAAATTTGAAAATGTTTACGTTGCGATAACTTTTGACTTAGGTGTCACATTATTATGAAACTTGCAGGACATATTGGTATTATAAGGTTGTAAATTAAATGAGCGTGTTGGCAACCCTGTAGCTAGGGCAGGCGTTGAAAGTGAAAACCTTCGAATCATCGGCTCTCCTGAAAAATTGTTGTTTTTTCGAAAAAAAAAATAACTCGTATATAAATTGTATGCTTTGTCTATATAGCCAAAGTAAAACATTTGAAATTTTACCTCGGGTAAGAACGGTAGCCCTTCCCCAATTTGCCTATATTTTTAGCATCAAAAAATTCTGTTCACGGGAACTCACAACTCAATAATCAGATACAGTTGAAATTTACAGAATGTATTGGCCTTAAGCAGGACCATGTGTGACAGTGGTGGGGTTTACAGCGTTTGGACCAAATGTGACCTGACCTAAGCGCGGACTGTAAGTACTGTAATTATCTCTTCATTTGTTTCTCAAACATGTTTATTGCAATGATTTTGAGTCAAAGGATAGGGTTTCGAGCTTAAATTCAAGGTATATATATTATTTATAGTCGCGAAAAAATCAATGCTTAGGTCAGGTGTGTTTGCAGCAATATAGTCCACGATCTATTTAAGGTCATGTCGCTTGAAATCGTGGACTGACCTATCGCTTGGATCGGGTACTGAGTGTTTACACCAGGTGGACTAAATAATTAAGGTATAATTTGGTGTATAGTAATGGTCTAAGCGCGTCTTGTATGCGCTACCAGTAGCAATTTTGAAATTTTGACAATTCTGTGCCAGTGGTGCTATCTTGAAAAATCACTTAGAAAAGTAACTGCTTTTGGCCCTATAAATTCTGATTCAGCCACCAGATTTTGACGAAACTCACACAGTAGCTGAATCCTATTTTGGGCCATGTTTGATGGAAATTTGGTTTAAAAATTCGGTTGGAACTGCCAGCTATGGTAATTTTAGTGTCTTAAATTTTGAAAATTCGCTCAGAAAAACTAAGTTCTTTGCCTTATAGCTTCCAGTGCAGTCATGCAATCATAACGAAATACATAAGGCAAATTGAGCTGATTATAAGCAATACTCAGCAGAAATCTGGTTGGGAAAGTAATGATAGGGTTAACAGTTATAGCTGCTTTTATATTTTTACCAATGTTCGAAGAACAATAGTATTAAACTCGTTTCGCCAAAAATTCATATTTCTTTATATATATATATATATATATATATATATATATATATATATATATATATATATATATATATATATATATATATATATATATATATAACAGCAAAATGATTAAGGGAGATAATCTCTGAAGTGGCCGATCCGATTGAGCTGAAATTTTCGGAGAACGTAGATGTATATGATAGGTAGGTCCATGATTTTCTCGAATTCAGATATCCTAAACCTTTTGGCGGCGGCGAGCGTTTTAGTGAATTTTGAGGAACTCCTATATTTCCAAGCAGTGTAAATTTTTGTTAAAGAAAAGTATTGGGAATGAAAAATAATTATGTTCTAAGCTTGTCTATGATAAAGAATTGGAAATTTTGAGCCGTGTGAGGGTGCAGGGTGCCTAAAAGTAGGCAAAGAATTTTTTTCAAATTTTGATTTGTCATTACTTGTAAGAAAAACAATGGATCATCGTGAAAATTACAGAGCGTATTGATGTTGACTAAAATTTGGCACGTATAGATTTTCAGCACAAAGCGGGTAACGCTGTAGCTGTGGCAGGCTGCTGAAAAAAATCCTTAAAATCATTGACCTTCCTGGAAAATTTTTGATTTTTGACAAAAATTTCAAATCTTTGATAAATTTTATCTTTTGTCCTTCATCTCAAAATAAAATTTGCGAAATTCCGATTTGCACAAGAACGGCAACCCATCACCAAATTACCTCTATTTTCAGCACTCGAAAGTTCTGTTCACGAGAACTCACGACCGCATAATCCGATCATAATGAAATTTACAGAACATGTTGGCATTAGCTAAGACCAGGTCTGATAGAAGTGATTTTGAAATGCGGGGAACGCTGTGGCTGTGGTACCATCTGGAAAAATCACTGAGAAAAAAAACATCTTTTTGGCCTATAACTTCCGATTCAGCCATCAAATTTTAACGAAATTCACACAGTACTTGGATGTTACTTTATGTAACATTTGGTGAAAATTTGGTTGAAAAATTAGTATAGGGCTGGCAGCTGTGGTGATTTTTGCCTCATAAATCTTGCAAATTTGCTCAGCAAAATAAAGCTTTTTTCCCTCTAACTTCCGTGTAGAAATGGAAACGAAGTTCATGCAGTAAATGGACCTTAATATGAAGTAAATGTCGTAGAAATTTCGTACAAAAATCATGAAAGGGCTGCCAGCTATGACAATTTTTGTAATTTTGTGGAATTTCTTTACTGAGCGATTATGTCATTAGATTTGCAATTGAGAATGATCCTGCAATGAAAATTAACAACAAATATTAACGTTTTAAAAATTTGAAAAGTTTTGGGGGTGGTAACCCTAAAATTCTTTTCACCCGTATACTTTCCAGCGCAGTGATTCAATCGAAACGAAATTTACTGGTTGGGTTTAACTTAACGTGAAGCAGATTTGGTATATTTTTTGTCTTGCTGCTGACACAGGCTAACCAGCATTAGCCATTTTCGTAAATATTGCACCAACAGATGCTTCAAATTACGTATTCATATGCAAAGCATATGCGATAAAAATAAGAAACCAATTTTTAAATTTTCCGAGTTTTGAACATTTTTCGGATGGCAGCCTGAAACAACGTTTAACCGCTGAAACTTTCGATAAAATCCTGCGATGAGAACGAAATTCAAAGGATAAGTTGATTTAAGTATGAGCTTGTTAAGGTAAACTTATTGCTGCTTCATGGGGAAAGTGTTGCCAGCACTGAACATTTTCATCATTTGTGTTATAGTTGAGTTTTGTTGCTTGGGATAAGGAATAGTTGTACAAAAAAGTGTATTACGTCTTTCCACATTTTTTTGTCACTCAAAGACAATTTCTTCGAAAATTAGTTTTCTAGCGGGTCAGGTGCGCTAGAGTTTTTTTTTACACATCTTTAGTAAGCGATTTTATCATAAAATTTTCAAATCAGTGTGATCTCTAAGTGAAAATAAACAACAAATATTACGATCTAGAAAATTTAAAAGCTTTAACAGGTGGTTACCTAATAACTTCCAATGTAGTGATCGGATCAATCCGAATTTCGCAGAGTAGGTTGACTTCAACGTGCTGTTTCCGTACCAATAAATGCTAACATTAACGGGTTGGTTATATATCCCGTTTACGAAATCCCGATTACAAAATCCCGTATTACAAAATCCTGTAACATAAAATTCTGTAAGGCAAAATCCCGTATTACAAAACACCGTAATACAAAATCCCGATTTGAAAACTCCCGTAGTTTTGCATAATATAGAAACAGGCACGGTGCCACGCCTGATTCTATATTATGCTCAACTACGGGATTTTTTATTCAGCTATTTTTTTATTGTAGCTTAGTTAATGGAGGGGAATCAGTACCCATGAAGAAGAAAAATTTGGCAAGATACCAAAAAATTAAAAAAATTATTAACAAAACGTCGGAAACTGGAAAAATCGATTATTTGAGAAGAATCGTGTACAATATGTCTTTATGTTGAAATTTATTATGTTTTTGTGCAATTCTCATTAGAAGACACATTAACCATCATGTTTTAAACATTGAAACTTTCTTGATTTTACTGCCATCGCTGCATATAAACGTCCCAATGCACAACATTTTGCAGAAGACCTGAGATCACTTTTCGTTCTCGAAGGTCCCATCTTCGTAGATGGAGACCTCAATGCATGCAATCGCCACTGGGGATCTATTAAAAATAACCTCGCAGGAAAAGAACTATTCAAATTTGCAGCAGAGTATGCATGCTGCCTTCACATCTCCGAGGAGCTCACCTACTTCGGACCACTGCACAGTCACATATTAGATATCGGAATATCCAAAAACATCCGTCAAAATGTCCAGAATAGTGTTCTAGACGAAGTGCCATCGGACCACAAACCCGTACTCTTTCAATTTATTGTCTCTCCGAAAAAGAAAAAAATTGCACCAATTGCCAAGCATTCCGTGTCTCCCTGGCTAATGATAGCAGCTTCACTATGCTTTAAACAGTTCAAGATCTAAATAAATCAATAGAAACCCTTACCACGTGCATTTCCCAAACAAAAGACAAATATACGTCTAGGTCGTACGGGTATTGAGTCTCATTTACCTCACTAAAAATAGAGCCGCCGCGATCCCTCTTACATTGCAATATAAAACTCAAAAGAAGAAACATCGTTCACAATAAACAGTGTGTGTACACAGTATGTGTACACAATTTCGCCTTTGCAGTGGATCTCGCACGATTTTCATGTGGCTTTCAGATTTGCATGTGTTAATCCATGTGTGTGTATTTTGCACCTTTCTCGCCTCTTCACCATTCCCAGTCCGTGGCCCTGGGGCCTATATTACAAATCTGACAACATGACTAGCAAGAAGTACGTCTGCGACGATCAAGACGACGCAATTCTTCGAGCTTGACTCGATACGGTACAGAGAGGAGGTATCTTTAACACAATTTTAAATTAAAACACACTTATTCTATTTTCGGATACAAACAATCAAAAATATTTTTAGATTCTCTGAAAAACATACAATACACTCAATACCCGTCCGATAGCCACAGACTGCGTCTAGATCGGACGTCAATAGGCCAATAAAAATACCTTCGAAGCAGCTCAACGGTCTTTCGAATTCCACAATGAGATCCAAGAGGATCATTATGAGCTCTTTCTATGAGCGCCCCCTACTGACCATCAGGGACCCATAATTTTGTTTGGGAAATATCTGAAATAGAAGCATCAAGAAAACTCAGGGTTATGTAGATTTTGTCATCTGCCAAGTGCAGATTCTGAAACATTTGGGGTTGCTTCAAAATTTGCTCCCTCAAATGCTTATAGGGAGACTGTTGAAATGCCGATTCCAGAATGACTACACCCAAATGTCTGTGTTCCGGTAAACATCCACCAACCGACGCTACTTAAGCATCAGAAGAGGAAGCTCTGGACAGAGCGTCTGGGATGACGTTGAGGTTACCCTTCCGATGTTCTATCTAAAAATCATATCCCTGTAGCTTCAAGCTCCAGCGAGCCAATCGTCCAGACAGATCCTGTTGTTGTATCAGCCACTTTAGGCTGGCATGATCTGTGATGATAGTGAAGGGCAGCCCCTCGACGTATTTCCTGAACCTCTTAACAATTTGCACCGCAGCTAAGCATTCCAATTCGGTAACACTGTATTTGCGTTGCGCCGCGTTAAGTTTCAGTGACATATACGCGATGGGGTGCTCCCCACCATCATCATCCTTCTGAAACAAGACACTTCCAATACCCAATGTACTAACGTCACATTGAATATAAAAGTGCCTTGTGAAATCTGGATTGGCTATCACTGGAGCGGAAACCAGCAGTTTCTTCACTTCATTGAATAGCGGTCAAAGACCAGTTGAAGGAAGGCTTGCCTTTTCACAGATCCGTGAGTGGTGCGGTGACAGAAGCAAAATTTGGGATAAAACGCCTGTACCATCCCGCCATCCCCATGAATCGTCTCACGTTTTTTACCGTTCGGGGCTCTGCATATGTCAGAATACCTGACACCTTCTCCGGGTCGGTTCGAAAAATACCATCACTAACTACGAAGCCCGTTGGACAAACTTGCTTTTTTCAACATTGATGGTCAAATTAGCATCCCTGAGCGGTTTTGCAACGGTGGTCAAGAGTTCCAAATCCTCATCAAATGTTGAGCTGGTAACGAGCAAGTCATCCAAGTAAACAAACACCTTATCCTGCAGCTCGTCTGGTATGACTTTGTGCATTAACCGACACATAGTCTGTGGAGCGTTGCACAAACCGAACGGCATGACCATGAAATGATACAAAGGTCTGCCTGGGACAGTAAAGGCCGTTTTCTCTCGCGAAGCTTCGTCCATCGGAATCTGGCAGAAAGCGTCCTTCAGGTCTAAGCTCGTGATGAAACGAGTATCTTGTAAACGCGCCAACAGTCCCTCAATGAGAGGTAACGGATATGCATCCTTTAAAGGGACCTCGTTCAAGCGTCGAGCATCAAGACACAAACGCACCTTGCCGGGTTTCCTTACCAAGGTGACGGGAGAGCTCCACGCACTATGACTCTCCTCTATCACACCCAATGACAACATCCGATCAAGTTCGTCAAACATCAGCTTCTGAATAACCGGCGACATAGCATAATGCCACTGCTTGATGGGCCAAGCGGAGCTCGTGTCGACATGATGCGACACGAGCTTGTTTTCCCCAAGCCTTTCTTGTTATACGAAGGAAACTGATCCTGGACAAGGCCGAGTCGTTGCTGTTCCTGAGCATTCAACAGACGATAACCAGTCTGTGCGGGTTCTATTAGGGCATCGACAGAATGAACTTGCATTGGTGCGATTTGGAAAAGGTCCCAAAAGTCCATGCCTAGATAGACAGGGTGGGTCAGCGATGGAACGACCAAAAACCTTATCCATCTACACTTGTCATTAAATTGTACCAGAGTGGCCACATACCCAACTACTGGACTCTTCTGACCCGAAGCTGTCTGAACGTGGGTCTGCATCGAATGAAGATACAGGCCCAAGTTCGAGAGCAGATCCAAAGAACCAGCGCCGAGTATGCTAACACTAGCCCCACTGTCAAGTAAACCTGTTAATTTCCGTCCCTTGATGATAATTTCTGCAAAAAGCCGATTATCTCCAGTCACCGTAACAATTGACTCAATACTGGCGTGTTTTAAAAATTTTCTTGTGGCAAAGTATCTCCAGGATCGATGAAAACACTTGGAAGGGAATATCCTAGGACGAGTAAAACCTATCAAACTGGAAGACGTAGGCTCATCACCGGAGTAAAAGACTGGAACTACATGTGGATTACGAGAATTAGAGCGTGTGTTCGATATCATTGTATGTGAAAGTGAATTATTCGTCTGAAGAGTAGTAGATGGACTTAGTCAAGATGACTGTCGTAGCTCCCGGTCAACATTGGTGGCGACATCAACTTTTCCGTGATGAAAAATCACTCGAGGAGCTGTGGGTTGGTTCCTTATCATAGGGCCTCCTCTTCTGCTATCATAACTTTGGCATTTGGGACACTGGGGTTTCATCACTCCTTCCGTGCCGCATCCAAAACAAAAGGTCCTTTTGATGGGCACCAAAGAGTCTAAAAAGGAGTGTCCCAAGTCTTTACAGTTCCAACATATCCTGAGATCTGTCGAAGAATTCGCTGATCGAGTGTTCGATACTGACGGTTGGTGGAAGTTTCGTAGGACGGTGGGTGTCCGGGATGATGGTGCGACTGCATCCACAGAGTAAGTGGAACCGTCGTAATCAAGCTCGTGCAGTTCGTGAACCACTCGTCGACTGTGAGTGCCTTCGTCTCTTTGACCTGGCGGATACCATACACTCTCAGTAACGACACACCGCCGCAGCAACTCTCGAGCATTGTAAAAGCAGATGCAGGTCGTGAGCTAGAATAGATAATGAATCCCCATAGCTCGCCACCATGGTCTTAATCCGAAACAAGAATCGGGTAATATTGAGGCCGGATGATGTACCATCAAATTTAATTGACCACTTTGAAGGGGGCATGACCGCCGTGGATCTGCTGGAATTGAATGAAGTCGATAACTCAGTTTTATCCAATCTGACCGGAATTGCAGGGCCTTGCGTGTCTGCTCCATCCCTATCTAAGTGACCTGTCGAGTGGAAGTGGTCAGGTGCCGATGATGGCCCAGGAACAACACTTGGAACCATTTGTTGCGGAACAATGAAACTGTGTGGAGGATGCTGTTCTGCGCGTGGAGTGATTGACAAACGTTCTAGTGCTCGGCTCAACCGTTCAAATCCAGAATCATTGGCAGTTGGCCGTCGATTGCGTTTCGCGCGAGGCATTTTTAATTTATATTTAATCTAATTTTATTTTATAATATTATCCTTCACAAATAAATACGGCGAACTTGCCAAAAGGATTTTCAATTCAACCACAAGATAACTTCTCAAATGCTACTAATAAAGAACACAATCATGTGCCGAAAGGAAAGCTCGAATAAGCACTTTTGAATCGACAAAAAAAAAACTTATTTCGTAAATACTAAATTTAAGTTTTCAAATCATAAAAAAAAATAATGATTCCTTCGGAAACTCTTCATTACGGGAATTTGAAAGGGAAAGGAAAAGGTGAAAAATTAACATGAAATGATAAAATTAGGAAAGAATAGAGGAATATAAGGAACAGTAGTTGAACTACACAGCTGAGTCAGAAAAATTCAATGACCCTATTTCGTGAACTGCTCACAAGGTTTACTTTCATGTAAACTACACCATACCGCCGGTGGACTCAGCCACGATCTAGTGCCATCGAACTACCCTACAAGAAAAAAAAGTCTCGAGGCTCTATAAAGAACAAAAATGCTTGCCATCTTGGCCAAGCGACATCGCAAGCGAAGGATATTTACGCGACTTTCACCCGAGTGGTTCCTTTTGCTTCGCCTCAGGCTGATAGTCAATTATACACAATGAATAGAGGCGTCCCTCTGTCCAACACTGCACAACACAAAGTAGCACGAAAACGGGCACCAATGTTGCACTGACGATCGCTCGACCGGAATGTATTTAAAAAATAACTTTGAACAATGAATAAGAAGTTGTAGTAATTTAATCAAACCCAACATAAAATTGAAAAAAAACCACATTTAATAACATAACCAATCAAAATGGACTACTGAAACTAACAATTGACTAAAACTTCCCGGAAAAAATAAACAAAAATTTAAACTATCAAATTCATTAATTAGTTTTGAAGTCAGAAACCTAACTTTGGGCGCCATTTGTTGCGGAACCCTGAAGACAGCCAAGCCGTCGTCAGTGCAACATATTTTAATTTGTTTTAAAAGATTTTCATTTTTATTGCCCTGCGTGCCTTA